>VXAA01006356.1:376139-396598 GCA_013399115.1 Anseranas semipalmata
CCCTCCCCCCCCCAAAGGAAAACAGAACAAAACAAAACAAGCTGCACCTGTAAGTAAAGTAGAATCAGATTCTGTGTTTTCTTGAAAGGAAGATGGGATTTCTTAAGTATCCCTGTAGCAGTAATATGTAAGTGTTTTACTATACATAGACTTAAGAAATCAGGAGAGCTTTGTACATGCCTGTTATGGTAAAGCAGCAGAGTTGGAGAATTCATTGAGAGATTCTCTGAAAATAGCAGTATGTTGGAGTCAGTAGGATTCACTTTATAGGATTACAAGAGTTCACTTAAATAGAGTTTCTAGACCCTATGTCCACCAAATTTTCTTTGTCCATATCTATGGCAATGACCAGAGAAATTGAAATAGGGATGCATGTTGTGTGGCTTTGGCCCAATACTTTCCAAAACAATTGTGTGAAGTATGTACCTGTTTGGCAAACATTTGCTCCTTTCCCAAAGTACTTGAATCCACTTTTATGTCAAAGGTGAGTTTTGTCTCAGAGCTGCAGAAGTAAAACTATTGCTTTAAACATCATAAAGCATCTGGTTAAGCACAAGCCACTCATCATTAAGATTTGGTAGCATTCTGCATGTGTGTATCATCTGAAAAACAAAAACAAAAACAAAAACAAATTAGAACCGAACAAACAAAACAAGCAAACAACAACAACAAACATATGAAAAACTGAGGTGCAGGTTTCAGCAATTTAAGTCTCGTTCATCTTCAAGTAGACTTAATGTGCTGTATTACAATCCAGCCAAATTACATTCAGATCTGCTATGAAAACAAATTCAGGTGCACAATGGGCTTAATTATGCTTTCAAAAATAAGAGCATTACCAATAGCAGAAGGGGGCACTAGAAACTAGCTGGTATATTTTCTGAATCCCTTTATTCTTTTACACTCACTTATATATTTATAATACATATTAAAAATAAACACGCACACACATAGTCTCACTTACTAACTAGTTGTCCTTCTGACCTTTCTCAAGGTCTTAGTGGATGTACTGTGAGATGCATCCTGTCTTCAGCCTTTACCTTTCATGACTGGTATTCTTTAGCTGCTCTAATGTTGCATAAGAGATGGCCACTTCAGCAAGCCCAGCAGGGGTAATTGGACACTACAGCAGTTTCCTTTTAGGAAATGGTGATTGCATGCTTTCAGTGATGCAGAAACAAAGTATTACCTACCTTCAAGACAAGAGGGATCTGGATAGCAGTGGTTAGCCTGTTATCTTAGCTGATTTAAAGATAAGGATGTACAGTATTTTGTTTAGTCATTAATTCATTTTCTTTGGCCTCACTCATTTTTGGCCTTCTGTGGTTCATCACCACTCAAACACAAGAGCAGGCAACCATTCTTAGAATCATAGCAGGCTGTCTAACCTGAAGAGTTTCTCTGTGCAACATATTTTCTAGATTTTTTCTTTTCCATTTTTTACTGTCTCTGGATTTTGTCCCTTCTTTTGAGAAAAAAATAGACTTTCCCATTGTCCAGTAGGTTTTACAACCAGAGATGTTTTCTTCTTAAAATTTTTAAAAATATATTGGCCAAGGTAAGGATCTCCCCCCCTCCCCCAAGATGTGTTGGGTTTATGTGGCAAGGTTTTGGTTGCAGGGGTTGAGGGCTGCAAGGGTGGCCTCTGTGATATCAGGAGCTGCCCCCATGTTTGATACAGACATTTCCAGCTGGCTCCAAACCAGACCCACTGCTGGCCAAAGCTGATCTACCAGTGATGCTGGTGGCACCTCATTGATAGCATATTTAAGAAAGGGTAAAAAACATTTTGCAGCAAGTGAGAGAGAAAGGAGACAGAAACAGCCCTGCAGACACCAAGGTCAGTGAAGAAGGAGGACAAGGAGGTGATCCATGTGCCAGAGCACATGGTTCCCCTGCAGCCCACGGCGGAGCCCACACCAGACCAGGTGAATGTGGCCTGAAAGAGGCTGCAGCTCATGGAGAGTCCATGCAGGGGCAGGGTCCTGGCAGCAATTATGGCCCGTGGAGAAGAGTCCACACAGGAGCAGGTTGTCTGGCAGGAACTGCAGCCGATGGGGGACACATGGAGGACTGTATCCCATGAGAAGGACCCAACATAGGAGCAGGGAAAAAGTGTGAGGCTGAAGGCGTGGCAGAGATGAAGTGTTATGAAATGACTGCATCCCCATTTCCCTGCACCACTCAAAGGATGAAGAGGTAGAAGGGTCATGAGTGAAGGAGTGAAATTGAACCTGGGAAGGAAGAGCAATAGTGGGAAGGTGTTTTAATTTTGTTTTTACTTGTCACTATCTTACTCTATTTTTAATTGGCAATACATTCAATTAATCTTCTCCAAATTGAGTCTGTTTTGCCCGTAATGGTAATTGGTGAGCTATCTCACTGTCCCTATCTTGTCTCATGAGCTTGTTCATCTTATTTTCTATCCCCCATCCTGCTGAGGAGGGGGAGTGAAAGAGAAGTTTGGTGGGCATCTGACATTCAACCAGGGCTAACCCACCACAGAAGGCAACAAATAAGCTAGATTTCTTCCTTTTGAATTTTATCCAGCTCAAATTTTCCATTATCCAATCTCAAGCTATTATGCTCTTGTATTGAAGAGGCCTACAGAAAACTTTCGTCTCCCAAGTGTCCTGAAAAGTAATAAGAAAGGGAAGGAAATGTGCTTTAAAAATTTATATTGAGGGGTTATAGTGGATGACATTGCAATTAGAGGTTAAGGAAATGCTAAAGGCATGTTGTCCTTTTAATTGAGGTTCCAATTCAGATCTTTTTTTCTCCCCGGGTAGAAGCAGGTACACAGGGACTCAGAAATGGATGCATGCGGGATCTGCTAAATGTGTTTCTAATTGTCTGAGTTTAATAATTGATAATATAGACATAGCTTGTGAATTTTTCTTTCACATAAAAGATAATTGTGCCTGAGTATAGCATAGTCTGAAATTAAATGTGTTAAGTGCTCCAGGGACTAGTACGTACGTGCTAAGAAAGATCATTTCTCTTGATCAGTACAAGTTAGAATCTATAACAACTTTATTTATTTGCATTGTAGTGGCATTCAAAGAGCTAAGGCAGTGCAGTGCTGATGAGCCATGATGACAGGTACTTTCTATTCTCTTCCCTTCCCCACAAGGAGTCAGTAAAAGCTGTTGTTTGCCTTCACTTGTCTACTCTTTTTTTCACTGTTTGACAGCTCAAAACAGGACCTCTGGCCTCCCTGGCTTCTCCATCTAGGGTGATGTGTCTTTCTCTTCTGCAGTCCTCACTTTCATCCCCTTTCTTTCAGTCTCTTGTACCTCAGGGAAGTGAAGATGAGGCAAAAACAACTGCTTCAGGTTTCCTCTATTTTCTACTACAATACTGTTTGGAGGAAGAGGAAGGATTTTTCAAGGTTTGAGAGGAGCAAAGGGCACAGGGCACATGATGTCTTAGAAGGATGTAAGGTCCTAGAAGTCTGGGGAAGAGGGAGGCTATGAAAACACTGCAAGGGAGGTGAGGTGGAAGGAACTTGTTGGGGGAATCTTCCAGGAAGCAGAGAGAGGTCACAGTGCATCAGAAGGAAAAGAGAAATGTATCCTGAAATATGGTGGATATGCAAGATGAAAAAGTGGGCAAGACAGGGAGGGAAAGCAAGAAGAGAGACAGTGAGTAGATAAGATTTTTAGCCTGTGTTTTTAACACCCTTCTATGATCAAGGCAAAAGATGTGTCAGATTCTTTATATATTTATGCAAAAAGAAATGAAACTCATGGACCAGAAAGGTAGCTGTAATCTGGAAAAGGGGTGGAAGAGGAAAAGGGCTGTGTGACAGAGCAAAACCTTATGGTTTTTGCTAGATTTCAAGAAGGCATAATTGTGCAACAGAAATGTTAATCCGTCAGTCAACATTTTAGCAACAAGGACTATGTTTACAGAAATTAATATTAGGCCTGAACAAAAACCTATTAAAAATCTAGGGGAATGTTGGTTTCTGAGGGCTTTGGATTAGGGTTCAGTGGACCCCCAGGGCCCATTCAGTTTACATGGGCAGATAGTGATAGGAGAAGAGAAGACTCTTAGGAGACCTCATTGCGGCCTTTCAATACTTAAAGGGATCTTATTAAAAGGATAGAGAGGGACTCTTTACTTGGGTAGATAATGATAGGACAAGGGGGAATGGTTTTAAACTAAAAGAAGGGAGACTTAAATTAGATGTTAGGAGGAAATTCTTCACTCAGACGGTGGTGAGGCACTGGAACAGGTTGGCCAGAGGAGCTGTGGAGGCCCCATCCCTGGAAGTGTTCAAGGCCAGGTTGGATGGGGCTTTGAGCAACCTGGTCTAGTGGGAGGTGTCCCTGCCTATGACGGAAGGATTGGTACTAGATGGTCTTTAAGGGACCTTCCAACCCAGTTCTATGATGTTTCCGTCTGTTGAGATGCCTAGTGGTTACGCAAGGTTTGGCACTGCAGTGATAAACATAGGTAGACCTTTCTCTCCTGCTCTGTTGTTGCTATATGGCAAAGGTTGATAACTTTGTCTAAAGGTCTGTTGGGCATTTATTATTATGTAGTAAGTTTGGTTTAGCAAATGAAGCATACCCCAATCTCATGAAGTTCTTGTTGTAACTGAGACACCTGGATACAGTGAAGAGCCCAGAGATCATCTGAAGTATTTCTTCTGTGCCTAATGGCTCACTGGATTGGGCTTTGGTGCTGGGCTGAAAAGGGCAACGACTAATGAAAATACTCCTGATTGTTTCCATGGTGCATGCTAAGTGCAACGTCCATTTTGCAGGACCAGCTTTCCCTTCATTGCTTAATTTTCCTAGATGGTGAGAAACATTACATCACCTTCCAACAGGCAAAGAGCAGCTTTTTTCTCTCAGATCTCTTATGTGTAGTTTTGAAGACTATGCTCTTGAATCATCAAATAACCAGACAACAAAGGCTTGGGAGCTGGGTTGGGTTTTCCTGGGTTTATTTTGTTTTGTAATGATGCTCTTATATACTAGCCTAAACAACACAAATAATACTCTGCTGACAAAACTTCTGTGGCTTTCTTCAATGTGCCCACATCAAATGCTTTTATGTGTTTGAAATCGCAAGCCTTCATCTCTCATTCTAAGGCACAGCAGTCTCTAATCTGTGTGGTCAGGTGCCTTCAATTGCTTTCTTTCAATACAGAGAATCAGCACTCCAGAAAATTAGACATGAAGTCTATATGCAAGAATAACTCTGGATGAAAATGACTCTTCAGTTACATTTCTGAACTAAAACTGGCAGAATGTAAAGATTTCTCTCTCCACTCACACTCCCTTCCAAGCAAATCAAAGAAATTCTGTGAGGCAGAGCAAGCTGCATGCCAATAAATAAATAATAATAATAAAAATAGGAATAATATGTGATTTTAAATCATAGGCAAAAGCTAGTCATGAAATTAAGAAATTAGAATGAAACACACAATGATTAACTTAAAAGCAAAATTTACTGAAGTAAAGCAATTTTCTAGTGATAAGCAAATCCATGTGCAATTACAGCAATGTAATAAAACACACTGCTGACTGCATAGATTCTGATAGTGAAGATAAATGACAGTGATGCACATGATGATCCTAAAAGCTGGATGAAAAATGACTGCCATATTGCAGCAGAAATAGATGATTTTTCAAACGATTCATTGATAACAATGTAATGCAATTATTAAAGCAAATCTAGAAAAATGCAGTGCTGGAAATATGTTTGTCTTATATTAAAGGTATGCTCATAAATAGTTTATGAAGACTTACTAAGTGGTTAATCAATTCCCATCTGTAATTTTGTGATAAACCTTATTTACACTCATCTATATATTCCTTAATTAATGGATTAGGATCAGCACATATATTATTAACAGATATTAAAGGAATGACTATTATTAATCCTTTGTATATTAGCTATTTAAGTCTGCTTCATAGAGTTAGGAACATTCGTGTAAAGTAGAAGCACAATACCTTACAAATGTGTTCACTGATAGATGAAAACATAGGATTAACAAGACACTTGAGAACTGTGGAAAAAAAACACACTTTGCAGTTGACTATATAGTGACAGGGATGAACACTAAAGTTAATAATGGCTAGGTTGCTCTTGGCTGTCATCTTTCCTGTGTAACATAAGTACATCTACTTTGGAGAATGGGAAAAGTAAAAAGCTTTTAACTTCCCTCTTTTCCCATGGGTGTTATGGTCTCAATAGACCATTAGGATCTTCAGATTAAAAAGATCTTTAGATCATTTTGTGGCTAAGAAATTATTCTGCTTCATTGTTGAGATAGCAACATTTTCTTTTCCTTTTCTTTTTTTCTTTTTTTTTTTTTTCCATTCTTGAATTAGTCTCGAAGGTCTTGCAGAGTTCAGTACTGACAATTGTTGCTTTGATTCAATGTCATCAACTCTTTACATAATTACCCTACATTTCCAAATAAGAAGTCAGTGGGAAAAAGGAATTTCATACTTGCATTTTCAAAAACTGGAAATAAACTATTATGAAAATACAGTAATCTTCTTCAAGACATGTATGAATACAAGAGAAAAAAGATATCTTTTGTAAATATATATTTCTTAATGAAAGTATTTCTTGAGCATGGATACTAGTAGTAATATTCTTTCTGGATATTTCATTAGCTGTATATGATTGAAATAGAGAAAAACATTACCATTTCAGCTCATCAAAGGATAATATGAACAGGTCAATGTAAAGTAATTGTGGAAAAAAATAGATGGTCCCTCCTTTTATCAGAGGATGAAATTTCTGTAGAAATACCAAAGTATTTGTGTCGTTTCCAGGCAAGACCTCTATTAGAATATTGTGTGCAGTTGTGGCAAGAATTACAGGACTTATAATTATCACTTATCATTTAAGTGAGTTGTAAGCATGAAAATCAGACTCACTCTTCAGTTATCACAGTGGAGTAACTGTGTATCAGGGCTGTGCCTGTGTACATGCGCAGTGCAATTACATCCATAGTCACTGCAGTGGCCCAGGAGCTTCCTGGCCAGGCACTCGCACAGATGGGATAATGAACTTGTTTAAGACAATAGAAAAAGATGAAACTGGGTGATTGACCCAGCCTTCACAGTTAAATGAGTGACTGACTGTTGTGGGAGCTGTTCAAATGGGAATTATGAACAGTTCTATAAATTCTGTCTAAGTCATCTCCCACTGCATCAGGTCCAGTTTATATGCTTAGGTGTGTTGAATGAAGTCATGGGTGAAGAATGCTGAAGACTTGCAGAGGTCATTCCTGCTGCAGCAGTATTGTATATCACTAATACAGTTGTAAAGAGTCAGTAGAAACTGTTCCTACAGAACATGGTCATGCAGAAGTCTTTTGTATGTAGTTAAGACATTCAACAGATTTATTGTATATATTTAAGGTGTATCAACAATGAGTTACATATGTGCTGGAGTGGTCATGTAGGAGCCTGGACATCTGGCAAAGCAGTGGTTCAGGACATCTCTCTTGATGCAGGTGAAGATACTGATGCAAGGACCCTCACAATAGAGATTCTTATTACTGCCAGACAGCAACTGATCACTCTGTTTGGGTGGTTTAATTCCTCATGCAGCATTATCCTCTGCCAGAATCGTAATAAATCAGTTATTATTATTATTATTATTATTATTATTATTACTATTATTTATTTTAAAAGTCCGTGTGTGTACCACAGTTCTGTTCATACATGTGTAAGTGAAACAAAACTAGACTAGAATAGGTGTTGACACAAGTGATTTTACACAGGAAGTGAAAAATATGGCTCATGAGACTGTACTGGAAGGGCTTGGCCTATTTAGCATAGTAAAACAAAGATTGTCAAGGAGTATAATTGTGGTCTATAAATATGCCAGGAGAGTAAACATTAGTAAGAGACAAGTACTGGTAAAGGGCAAGGTCCTTACATAGCTACTGCAAAGTAGCTATCTATAGACAGGTGCTGAATGCTAGGTGTCACTTCGCATTAAAGAAATAAGATTTAAAATAAGAGTAAGAGTAGTATGGGTAAAAAAGCTGTAGAGTTTTATGCTGAAGATATTAGATTTATGCAAGGGATCATAAGATGCATGCTTGGAACAGCAAAACGCTGGACTTAGTAGCCCAGGATGTCCCTTCCTTTCCAAATGTCTCATGTTTCTCTTTCAAAATATTAGAGAATGCAGATCTTTTAATTGCTGTATAGTCTATTTCCCCAACCAGACTGAGGTGTGTGGTGAAGTCTACCACCACTACTGTAGCTTGTGATTTCCAGTTTGAAACTTAGGCCTACAGAGTTTTCACAGTTTGAATAAACATCTGTTTTGAGGCACCTTCCTGTGCCAGCCATGGTTCTGTCGAGTACAGCTGTGTCTCCTGCCTTCACATCCCAAGTGAAATAAGATGTTTTCAGAATGATATAAAAGCCTAAGGGGATCATATTTTGGGTTGAATCCAGCCCTGGAACCACAGCCTGCATAGCCTTGACTGAAAACGTTATATATTCTAAAGTGTCAATAAGCAACGATATCACTGATCTATGGGAGAGGGTGCTACCCTCACTCTGTGTTCGTGATCCTAATTAAATATTTATTCAGTGAATTTAACACTCCCATCAAATTGCTTATAAGATTCACCATGCTCCGGCTGCACCTAATAACCTGTCTTCTGGACAGAGCTACCAAAGCTCCATTTAGCTACCCTGCTGGAAGGCACTGAAGGGACTATTTGCAAGAGTATAGAGATCCATCTGAACGGACAGAGAAAGACAGGGGACTACAGGTCCTCTCTGGATGTTTTAATAGCGCCCTTCTTTGGTTAAACACATTCTTAATGCCATCTGTGAAGTGGGTTACACATGCAAGAAGATTTATAGGAGGCTGGATAACTGACTGTCCTCTGGCTCTGTTACAACACACTTCAAAGTAATAAAATTTAATTTCTGCTATTAGGCACCATGGCAAGACCTTTAGGGAAAAAACATATATTTATAAATGAAATAAACCAACAGATGAAGATAATCACAAGTCATGTGCAAACAGCTCTCTTTCTTTTTCAGATATGATCTTTAATAATCATATTTTTCTGGATTCACTCAGATTTCAGCAGGCACTCATCATCAGCATAGGAGTCTTATTAAAAGCAATAGCTAGCTTTTTGCTCGTTTCACTGAACACTCTTCACTTCAATGTGTTTCAGTTCAGTCCAATTAGTCAGTGCAATTTAGTTTGTTCAATGCAAATCACTGGGTTTTAATTGAGTCCAATTAGGCACAAATCAATAAAAGTCAATTCAAACGAATTATCTTCTATACAAATCAATAGGATTCAATTAAAATCAATGAGGGTCCTATCTACTCTAATGACTGACCTGCTTCCCCTCTTCAGTTGTTATTAAAGGAGCCTACACATTGCTCAATGTGGTGGCTTTTGGCAAGTCTCTCCCCTTTAGTAAGGGAATAATAATTATTAGAGAAAGTATCAAGAAAAAGATATGTAATTGGCTTATCCTTCTCCCATTTCTGACCCCTCTACAGTCTATTTTCTGCAGTGAAATCTCTTCATTGAGATTATACAGGTGGTTGAATATGTGTGCAAATTTAGAGATACTTGAAAACTGAGCTCTACAGTCACAGAAATTAAAATTCGATGAATATACTTATTCTTCTTTACGCTGTTTATTTTTACCCCAGAAATTTCTCCTGATTTTTAAAATGTGATCCTGCTTTAAAAAATTGACCTGAAGTCTGTTGTTAGCTATGCTTGGCTTAATTGACAGCAGCCTCTTGTTGGTGTAAATCCATAGAGTAAGAAGTGTTTCAGGAAAGACCTTATTACTTGTTTTTGTAATGTGTGCTACAAAGAAAACCTCCCTATAAGTAGAGAGGGAAGGGTATATGCTATGGTAATTACAGAGTCACAGAATCATTGGTATTGGAAGAGACCTCTTGAGGGTTGCCCAAGACTGTATCAGGCTGGGTTTTGAAAATCTCCTAGGATGGAGACTCCACAGACTCTCTGGGCAACCTGTTCTGGTATTAGATCACCCTCACAGTAAAAAAGTCTTCAGATGTAATTTCATATGTTTAAATCAGTGCCAATTGCCTTTTGTCTTGTCAGTGCACACTATTTGGAATAGTCTGCCTCCTTCTTCTTCATTCCCTCCTATCAGGTGTTCACACATATGGATGCCCCAGGCCATCTCTTCTTCAGGTTGAACAGTCCAAGCTCTTTCAGTCTCTTCTCATATGATAATACAGATAAACAACAGCAATAACTTATGTAGCAAAACATTATTTTTCTACCTTTACTGCATGCAATTGTCATTTTTAAACCATGTTTCTGACCTGTGGTTTTGAATCCAAAGTTGTCTTTTCATAATTAGCATCCAATACTCATTAAAGACCTACTTTATTAGAAAAGCATAAAGAAGAAAGCATATAATAAAGGCACTTCATGCAGTTTTGCCTTCCAGATATTTAAATATCCTTGGTCTGTAAGATATGCCTGCATCTGCAAGTCTGCTCAGAAGACTTGATTCGGGTAGACATTGTGGCCCTGAGAGTGATACTTGGCACAGCCCAGGATCACTTTGCAGCACACATGGAAGGCAATGATCAGTTGCTTAAGATCACAAAACATTCCTAGATCTAGGCACCCAGTCTAGGTGCAAGCATGTGGTTTGGATGCAGGTGCATTGCAGATCTAGTGCTAAGCTTTGCTTTCTACAGGGGTATAGACACAGTGTTAAAGGCTTGGGTGGGTTATGATTCAAGAAAAAGGTACTACCTGAATACCTCATACAAGAAGACTCACAAGAAGGAAAAGATTGAATAAATCTTAATGAGTAAAATGCTCCCTTTTGCAACCAAAAGCATGATGAGTTCAGTGGGAAGTTTAAAAGGTACAATGTAACATTATCTTTCAAGTGATTTTTCAAGTTCACTGGTGTTTGCAATTTCTGTCATCCCCGTAGCAGTTTTTCAAAGCTGCCAAACAAACTGCTAAGTTTCCTTCCAATGAAAGATCTTTTATAAGATAATTAAATGTCTAACCTATTATTAAAACCAGTCTGGTAGTTACCAAAATTCTGTGGTGTTCAACAGGATGAACACTAATCTAGCAAAGATTTGTTGAACATTTGTAGAGTAGCAAGGAAATAGTCCAGCTCTCATAGAATCACTTTATATGTTTTTGTTAGCTGTTCAGAAAAAATGAAATAAATCATTTCTGGATTATAAAGCAGATAATTATTAAGAAATTGTGCCTTGTTTCTGCTAAGAAACCAAATTTAATTTGTTCAACATTTTAAAATATAATGTGTTGGTCCCATGCGGTAGAATAGACCTGTTCTGGACAATTTTTCATGTAAAGATGAGACTATTGTGTAATGTATGATTTTTCTAAAATCCTGGTAGGCACAGTTATTTATAGCTAAGTGTTATTATGCTCTTTAACAACTAGTTTAAAAATAAGGTTTCATATATAGAGAGAGGCTGTGCATCAAACTCAGGCAGCCCTTGAACACAGAATAATGGACCAGAGATCCTATCTTGATTTCGGATTAAAAAAAAAAAAAAAAAAAAAAGCAAAATTTTTTTTTGAATACATTGTCTAAAATTAAATGTGAATGCCCTCAACATTTGCAATTCTGAAGAAAAAAATCATATTTCTTTTGTTTTATAAGAGGTAAAGGTATATGTCCTGCATAGTTTTCAAAGGTTGGAAAGAGAAAGTCTGTATGTAAACTTCATCATTAATAGATAGGATGGCAGGTTGCTTCAGTTTTGTCAGCTTTACCAAAAGTCCACTTTATTAATTTTTTGTCTACCTTAGGCATTACATACAACCAACATTTAGCAAACACGAAAAATATCACAGATGTCAGTTAGATGTTTGACATATATTAATTCTGACATGGCATAGAGTTGAAACAAGGTCCAAGTAGAGAGATCTGTCATAAGACTCTATATTGTCATTGTTTTTTATTATTTTTTTAACAATGAAAGCACAATCTACCTTTTTTTAAAGCAAATGGCTGCAAGAGTGGGAAGATATAGTTGGCTGGTTCCTTAGACAACAGCAGGACAAGTATTTTAAAACCTTCAGGTAAGCTTTCATCTTCAGTGAAGCTTTCCAGTACAATTTGAAAAATGGAGTTGAAGATGCAGTGTTGGGTTTGTTGAGTGACTTTTGTGTGCAGACAAGGTGTAATATGGGATCAAACTACTTATGTTAGTTAATATTATGTTAATATTCTATTAGAGAATAGAATATTAAAGGTTGAACCATGACCTCAGTGGCTCCCAAGCTTGAAATAAATTAAGATTCTTTTTTCTTTTACTGGAAATGGAGTCACAAGCAGAAGTGAGGTGCAAATTTCTGCCCTAAAGCCTCACCAAGAACAATAAAACCGTTTCCCAAACCCATGCCCACCTGTTCATTGTGAATCTCAAATAGAGTATTTTGTATTCCATTGTATAAATCACTATTTTTGTACCAGATTGTTCTTGCTCATACTGAGTACTAACTATTTAAATGTCTCTGCTAATGCCAACAGCTCTATTTGGGATTTGAATACCACCCGACTTCCTGCAGGTATCATGCTATGACCTAAGTATAAGCATTTAAAAATAGCATTCAAACTATTATGATTCCAAGACCTTTTAGGATTAAAAAAAAAAAAAAAGTAGAAGCTCTCTTTTTATTTATTGCATGATTTTATTTTTTCATTTCTCTTGTGGAGACATTTATTAAGAAAGGGAAAGAACTGACAGTGAGCATGCAAAAACATTACAAGAGGTATTATTAACATTAAATGTCATCAATGTTCCTCCTTCTCAAGTGTAGGCATGGTTTATAAGAGTCTATTACCAATACACAATGATTCTTTTAAAGCAGATGGCCAAATGCATGGTCCATTGGAGCTAAATGGGTGTAAAGCAATGTTGAAAGAAAAAGAAAAAGAAAAAGAAAAAGAAAAAGAAAAAGAAAAAGAAAAGAAAAGAAAGGAAAAGAAAAGAAAAGAAAAGAAAAGAAAAGAAAAGAAAAGAAAAGAAAAGAAAAGAAAAGAAAAGAGAAGAAAAATGAATTGTACACAACTACATAATCCCAAGAATACATATATATATGCAAATAAGAACTGAAGGAACAGCATAACAAAATTAGATTAATGCTTTATTGAAATAACATGAAAATTTATCAAATGTATAACAATAATTTATATACTGTATACAAGAGGTTGTCAAAAGGAGAAAGTGTCATTTACTAAGTCTATAATAAAAGTCCACATAACATATAGGTGCAGGTAGGCTGGACCAAAACACTCATAAATTAGTACCTTTTATACAGAAAGACCACCATATATGATACTTTCTGTGAACACTGCTGGCATCCAGTTCTTTGCTGCTGAGGAACATTCTGAGCAAGACTTGGTATCCTGCTGCTTCAATGCTCTGATGGATTTCTCCTCTGTGACTTTGACCAGTAGTTCATAGCCTAGAGTTAAATAGGTTCTTTCAGATTCGGCAAGAAATCATTAAGTTCTTGCTCTAATTAGTCCAATTACTTCTGAGTTTCCCCAGTGCAGGCCTATCAAATATGTGTGAAATGATCTACTGCCTTCTGCACATCCCTATAAACTGCTTTTGCCACCCCTGTTTCGTTACCATCCCATTGCTCAATTTCTCCACTTCTTACTAACCTTCAAAACATTCCTTCTTCTTATACTCCCCAAACCATTTTCTTCTGATATTTTTTCCTGTTTCTGATCAGTTTTCTATATTGTATAACACATTTGGAGTTCTTTTGTTTGCCCTTTTACCTTCTTTGTTATTTGACATTCCTAATTGTTTCCTTAGTGAATGAATATGGTATTTTGGGAAAAGAAATGTTATCATGGCTGGAAGTATTAAACGGAACATATATACAAAAGCTGCCTAAGACCTCTCAACCATTTGAATAACACATAAAGAGTGGATTTTGTTTTTTTCATCTGGAAAAGCTACAAAGATGATAACATGTTGAAAGAAAATAACAACAAAACCTTATTTGTGAGATTGATTCCTTTGACTCCTGTGTAGCTTTTGTCATTTTCATTTCTGTGGCCAGAAATTTGTCTTAAAGTTGAAAGACTGTGCATAGGTAATCTTGGGAGGCTCTGGAAGGGACTATTCAAACAGAAGGAAGGGAGGGAGAAAGGAACTTCTTCCAAAGTGGGATATTTCATGATACCACCAAGCACCTTCTAAAGATTTCTATTATTTCTTTCCAAAATATTTTGGTTGCATTATATTCCAGTCTAATTTTTGGGGGGTCTGCTGGAAGTTTAGATGTGGGTTGGCAGGGTCCGAAGTATGTGAGAGTAGGTCTAAATTGTTTGTTCAGAAGGTTAGTAGCTGAGAGGTGGAGGGAGGATTTGGTACTATTCTTAGGAAGTGTTTTCCCTCTGTTGGCTGTTTCATGAAGAAAGGGCACAAGGCACAAGGTCCTGAAGAGAGGAATGAAACTGAAAATACAGAATATTCTAATACTTAAAATCTGTAGAGGATTCAAAAAGAAGTCTTGGGCTTAGGACTGAAGGAGACAATCAAATCTCATCAATGACTAAACCCAGAGACTAGGGAAAATTTTGCTGAGATGAGTAGAAATGTTTTTTCTGGACCTCAGGCATTAGATTCACTTCATATAATACATTGGAAAGGTAGTGTCTTGCCCGCTTTCTGAACCCATGTTTCTATCTCCTTGTCTGCTATAGATCTCATATATCCAGTCCCAGTTTGTATCTCATCCTGTTTCTATGCTCAGGGATACAAGGAATAAAGAGAATGTGGCCCTCATAATCACAAGGAAATGGCTGGCGAACTGCTACAGCACTTAGATGTATGCAAGTCGGATGGGATCCACCCAAGGGTGCTGAGAGAACTGGCAGAAGTGCTGACCAAGCAGCTTTCCATCATTTATCAGCAGTCCTGCCTATCAGGGGAGGTCCCAGTCGACTGGCAGCTAGCAAACATGACGCCCATCTACAAGAAGGGCCGGAGGGAGGACCCAGGAAACTATAGGCCTGTCAGTCTGACTTCGGTGCCGGTGAAGCTCATGGAGCAGATTATCTTGAGTGTCATCACACTGCACTTGCAGGGCAACCAGGCGATCAGGCCCAGTCAGCATGGGTTTATGAAAGGCAGGGCCTGCTTGATGAGCCTGATCTCCTATGACAATGTGACGCAGCTAGTGGACGAAGGAAAGGCTGTGGATGTGGTCTACCTTGACTTCAGCAAGGCCTTTGACATCATTTCCCATAGCATTCTCCTAAGGAAACTGGCTGCTCATAGCTTGGACTGGTGTACGCTTCGATGGGTGAGAAACTGGCTGGGAGACCGGGCCCAAAGAGTCATGGTGAATGGAGTTATACCCAGTTGGAGGCCGGTCACGAGTGGTGTCCCCCAAGGCTCAGTATTAGGGCCAGTTCTCTTCAATATCTTTATCAATGATCTGGATGAGGGGATCGAGTGCACCCTCAGCAAGTTTGCAGACGACACCATGTTAGGTGCATGTGTTGATCTGCTCGAGGGTAGGAAGGCTCTGCAGGAAGGTCTGGATAGGCTGGACCGATGGGCTGAGGCCAACTGTATAAAGTTCAACAAGGCCAAGTGCCAGGTCCTGCACTTGGGGCACAACAACCCCAAGCAGCGCTACAGGCTGGGGGATGAGTGGCTGGAAAGCTGCCTGGCAGAGAAGGACCTGGGTGTATTGGTTGATAGCCGGCTGAATATGAGCCAGCAGTGTGCTCAGGTGGCCAAGAAGGCCAACAGCATCCTGGCTTGTATCAGGAACAGTGTGGCCAGCAGGACTAGGGAAGTGATTGTCCCCCTGTACTCGGCTCTGGTGAGGCCGCACCTCGAGTCCTGTGTTCAGTTTTGGGCCTCTCACTACAGGAAGGACATCGAGGTGCTGGAGCATGTCCAAAGAAGGGCAACGAAGCTGGTGAGGGGTCTGGAGAACAAGTCTTACGAGGAGCAGCTGAGGGAGCTGGAGTTGTTTAGCCTGGAGAAGAGGAGGCTCAGGGGCGACCTGATCGCTCTCTACAGGTACCTTAAAGGAGGCTGTAGAGAGGTAGGGATTGGTCTCTTCTCCTACGTGTCAAATGATAGGACGAGGGGGAATGGGCTAAAGTTGTGCCAGGGGAGGTTTAGGTTGGATATTAGGAAAAATTTCTTTACTGAAAGGGTTGTGAGGCATTGGAACAGGCTGCCCAGGGAAGTGGTTGAGTCCCCATCCCTAGAGGTCTTTAAAAGACGTTTCGATGTAGAGCTCGGTGATATGGTTTAGTGGAGGGCTTGTTAGTGTTAGGTCATTGGTTGGACTAGGTGATCTTGAAGGTCTTTTCCAACCTAAAGGATTCTGTGATTCTGTGATTCTGAGAATGGCACAAAGCCAGAATCTCTTCAGTTAGCTCATTTGGCTTTTTCCCCAATATTTTTTGAAGTTCAGTGGAGCAAATGGGATGTTCTGGACTGTGCAGCCCCTAGAAGATTTCCAGACATTTATCTGAATTCTCATTTTGGAGAATATTGCTATGAATGTGGCTTTGGGCAATAAATGATGTCTGGTAAAACCAGCTGCATTTTACTAGGGTCACCTCCAATGGTGGCAACTGAGCCAGCTCGATTTAATAGCTGCTAATTCTATTCCCCTTCAGTGTCACATTGAATCAGAAGTTCTCATTTTTATTTTCTTTATGCTTTATTTCAAAGCTAAATGGGCTGTACATATTACTGGTCTTAATCCTTCATGGAACTAGCACAAATTGACATTTTCCACATCCCAGGGTAAGACAAAGATTAATTAAAAGCCTCATGCCCTATCATCCTCCCTCTTCCTTTCATTTTTAATTCCCATGAATTTTGGACTAGCTTTAAACTGATTCCTTTTCCAAATATGAATAAATCCCATCATCAGACTATCAAGCAAAAAACTCAGGAGAAACCCATACTTCAGTAATATGCAAGCCCAAGTGAAGATAGGAAATTTCCCAAGATGGCCAGTTCTCTAGCAAATCCCAGGCCATTTTTGCAGAGTTCAGATAAATAAAGATGAATTCCCAAACTTCTAATTGCTCATCCAATTAAGGACTGTGAATCATAGACATACGATTGTCATTAAAGAATTGCCAGGAAGGAAAAAACAACGAAGTGGTGGAGAAAGCTGAATGGGAAATTGCTTTTTAAACTCACAGTTTTCAATACACTGTATTTTCATCTTACACACAGGGATACAGTATCAGGTTTTCTGTGTGTGTGCTTTTGTGTAACTCTTCCATCATTAATAACTGAAGTATAATAAACAGAACCAATACAAGCAGTTAATTTGGAATGAAAGTTTGCACAATAAAAGACCTCTCCTTTCAGGCTAATAGAGAAGATAGGAAAGGATGATAAAGAAATTCAGCTCTTGCTGTCTTGGACTTTTATCACTTTCAGTATTGGCCATAACTTTGAGGAAAAGAACTTTTGCTTTGATAATTGTTATTATTAAATTCTCAGATAAATGAGTAGGCACCTCATAAAGAACAGAAAAAACAAGACACATTTATTTCCATAATATGTTATGGAAATATTAGAGTTATAGAATCACAGAATCATAGAATGTTTTGAGTTGGAAGGGACCTTAAAGATCATCTAGTTTCAACCCCCCTGCCATAGGCAGGGACACCACCCACTAGACCAGCCTCATCCAATCTGGGCTTGAAAACTTCCAGGGATGGGGCAGCCACAGCTTCTCTGGGCAACCTGTTCCAGTGCCTCACCACCCTCACAGTGAAGAATTTCCTCCTAACATCTGGTCTAAATCTCCCCTCTTTTAGTTTAAAGCCATTCCCCCTTGTTCTATCACTACACTCCCTGACAGAGTCCCTCCCCAGCTTTCCTGTAGGCCCCCTTTAAGTACTGGAAGGCCACTATAAGGTCTCCACAGAGCCTTCTCTTCTCTGGGCTGAACAATCTGGGCTTTTCATTCACCAGAACCCCCAAGTCCTTCTCTGCAGGGCTGCTCTCCATGAGTTCTTCTCCCAGTCTGTACTCTGGGATTGCCCCGACCCAGTTGCAGCATCTTGCTCTTGGCCTTGTTGAACTTCATGAAGTTCACATGAACCCACTTATCTAGCTTGTCCAGGCCCCTTTGGATGGCATCCCTTCCTTCTGTTGTGTCAGCTCTGCTTGGTATCATCTACAAAGTTGCTGAGGGTACACTCCATCCCACTATGTCATTGGTAAAGATATTAAACACCACTCCCAAGATGGACCTCTAAGGGACACCACTTGTCACCAGCCTCCACTTGGACATAGAGCAGTTGACTACAATTGTTTGAGTGCAGCCATCCAGCCAATTCCTTATCCACCAAATAGTCCACCCTCCAAATCCATATCTCTTCAATTTAGAGATCAGGATGTTGTGTGGGATTGTGTCAAAAGCCTTACAGAAGTCCAAGTAGATGATATTGGTTGTTCTTCTCTTGTCGACTGATGCAGTCTGTCCATCATAGAATGCCACCAGATTGGTCAGGTGTGATTTACCCTTGGTCAAGCTGTCCTGGTTGTCTTGGATAACCTCCTTACCTTGCATGTACCTTAACATTGCTTCCAGGAGGATCTGTTCCATGATCTTCCCAGGCACAGAGGTGAGGCTCACTGGTCTGTTGTTCCCTGGGTCTTCCTTTCTACCCTTATTGAAAATGGGAGTGATGTTTCCCTTTTTTCCAGCCACCGGGGACTTTTCCTGATTGCTATGACTTTTTGAATATGATGGAGAGTGGCTTGGCAACTAATCCCATATCACTCCAGACAGGATACCTACCAGAGGTGTGGCAATGTCTCCATTCCTGATTACAGCTCAGTCCAACAAGCCCTAGTCTGGTGGAGGATGTAGGGTGTCATCTCCATTTCTTCTCTAGTTGTAACCAGAGGGCTGTACAAGGGCACAGCTTCCTCTCCGACACTTGGCATGAGGAGGCAGATAGTGCTCATGAGAAAGGAAAACATGGGCCAGATCTGAAAAGCTGAAAAGACTTCTTTACTTTTCTCCACCTTTTTTTTCTTTTTTTTTTTTCTTTTCTTCTTTTTTTCTTTTCCTTCCACTCCTGCTCCCATCACTTTTGTCACCTGGCTCGTTGCTGTACATATCCACATAAAAGTAAAGTGCCTTGTTTTCTCTTTGGATTCACATTCCATAGGAGGCAATGAAAAAAGGATCTTTTCTCGTATCAAGGAAGAAAGAGGACAGGAGAATATTCCCCCCCTTAACCTGACTCAGATGTGGAGGTCAGACCCTTCTGCGCTCATTCTGTGTCTAGTTGCAGGAGGCAATTACAGCCTTATTAATCTCCATGACAAATCCAGCACAGTTATAAGAAAAAAAAACAGAATCAGCTAACATTATTTTCTTTTTTTTTTTTTTGCAAAAATTTTTATTAATTCACAGACTTGTTCTTTCCCGTAGTTCTTACTGTCCTTCTGTATTAGTCTTTTGCTTGTATGAATTGTCATCTAGCAGCATTACCATCTTATGTTATTGTTAAAAGCTAAGAAAATGTTACAATTAGTTTAGAACAGAGAATAGAAGATGTAATTCTGATCGTGCTCACATTCTGTCTGTTGTAAAACTATGTGCTGAACTGGATTGAATAATGTAATTATACAAGATTTGCTGCCATGTAATTATACTCTCTTGACAAAAGTCAATTTATACATCAATTTGTAGTGTTTGAATAACTGTTTCAAAATATTTGAATAACTGTTTCAAAATAAATTATTCTATTAAAAAACCTCTATAATCAGAAAGTCAGGATTAGGAAAAAGTTAAATAAATTGCGTTTCATACCCTTTTAAATATATTTCCTACTTTCTGTTGTGTAAGATACTTGCTTGTTATTATGCTGGTTTTTCGATAGAGAACACACTTTTTGCTCCAGCTCACAGGGCCAGCAAATGCCATAGGTAGTGTTTCTCATTCTTGTTCTAATTGTGTTCTATTCTTTACACCATGTCATCACTACGGTACTAGGGTCTTCTGCAGAAATTCATGAAGCAGAGTCATTAGTGTTCCCAATGTAGGTCTCCTTTTTTCTGTTTTTTTCCACTTCTCCCTAAAACAAGCATTAAATAAAGGCCTTTAAATAATAATAATAATAATAATAATAATAAATAATAATAATAATAATAATAATGTGTATTAATACTGTTTGTTTTTATTGTACAAGATACCATCTAATAGCCTGTTTTCCATCTAGAATGGAAAACTGCAGTTTTTCAGGCAGTCTTAAAGTTCTGCTGGTGGAGCTTGGGAAACTGGTTTAGAATCCTTGACCTGCATACCCCAGCACCGAATTCCACCCATGTGCACTGCAGAACATGAAGCTGTAGCTGCATGTGGTGATCACTTTTTTTTTTTTTTTTGTCCACAGATGCATTATTTCC
>VXAA01006356.1:402653-415228 GCA_013399115.1 Anseranas semipalmata
ATATCAGGAAAAGGTTCTTTACCAAGAGGGTGGTCGGGCACTGGAACAGTCTCCCCAGGGAATTGGTCACGACACTGAGCCTGCTGGAGTTCAAGAAGCATTTGGACAAAGCTCTCAGACATACGGTCTGATTTTTGGGTGATCCTGTGCAAAGCCAGGAGTTGGACTCAATGGTCCTTGTAGGTCTCTTCCAACTTGGGATATTCTATGGTTCTATGAAATGACTAAAACATGGCTTAGTATCCTTAAGTGAGGAAAGACTTAGAAGATGTCTTTCCTGGTTTAGATTGATTTCCTGTTTCCAGCTGAAAACTAAGGGGGCAGATTGCTGTGTTACTATCTGTAAAACAGGTTTCATTTCTTCTGCTTTCAAGCACTTGCAGTATAACTTCCACAACTGAGCTGCCAAATCATTCATTAAACCAATCAAGTTTAAACTGAAAATATTTTGGCCACCTGTTAGCAACTCCTTGAGAGTACTATGACTTATTCCCTAACCTTCATTGGTTGTATTAACTGGGGGCACAGTTAATTGCTTATTATGTTGTACCGCTTAAGATACACTGGATTATCTCAAAGGGTCTCCATTTGTTGCCTACAAAGTGCCTACTGTGGGTCCTGTTTCACATTAGTAGGCTTGGTATAGCTATCCTGGATAGCATGGGACTCATGGAAGAACAGTATAGATACCTTGTTTAAGTAAATTACTTAAGACCTAGTTTTTCACTCTCTATAAAGGCTTCTGAAATATCTTTCTCAGCATTTAGTTGGGTGACCTCCCACCAACAGTAAATGCCTGGAGATGATATTGCTGTTGGATTCAGTTGATTGTACCAGCTTGAACCATTTTAAGAAGTGGAAGTGGGATTGTTTGGGAATTCATACTGGGATTTCGAAAGACATCCATTCATACCCAAGTTTTCTCTATTATTTCCATAAATGGTTGTATGTTGGTTGACAGTACAGCAAAGTTAGATAGATAGTCTTAAATTAACATCTTTGCTGGTATCTCCTGATCACACTGTTATATACCAGAACTGAGTTGAAATGTAAAAGTGTGGTCAGTGATGCCAGAGATGAACTTAGGTAGAATTTGAAGGACGAGGCTGAATGGCTGTACGGGGTGAACTGAACAGGATGAATAGTTAATGTCACCATACTGTGGGTAAGAAAAAAGGGATTTTCACTTTCTTTAATTAATTATATATATTTGTCATATGATAATCTCTGTTATGTACAATGGTTAACACTTGGATATACTACCTTAGCAGAAATTGAAATATGAATTTATACACAAAATAAATCTTTTGGCATCAGGATGAAGCCACACTAACACTTAGAGAATTAAATTTGCTTAAAATATCATATAACCAGTATTACTCTGATAAACAGCTGCATATGACAGGTAAGACTGTCATACATTTTTATAGCTAGAGACACAAATAACAACTCCTCCTGCTCCTTCAGCCTATGAAATCCATTCTACTATGCCTAACATTTGATTGGAATGGAAATTAAAGAGTAAATTTCTCATTTTACCCCATCTCCCCTGTTGGAATTTCTGTACAAAAGGAGAAAAAGAATTGATTTTTTTTTCCTTTTTCCCAGCTATGTTTGCAGTTTCCAATGTCCTAGATGCAGTATTTTTATTCATACATTTCCATCTCTTTTCTCTGTGGCACACAAATTCCCACGTGGAAAGACAGTAGTATTTCCCCTATTTGGCGGCACACAATGTATAGGAGATGTAACTGAACTAATATGGATTTACTGTCTGTGGTGCATGTAAAAGTGTGTTGGGAAGGTTGTCCAAGTATCTATGGATCATCTGTGAGACAGGAGCATGATCTGCATGCTAGAGATCTGGGTTTGGGGAAAGGTAGAGGGCCATATCTTCTCTGTTCTCCAAGCAGACTTCCTGCAAGTTTTACAGGCTTGACTGGGTAATACACTAAATGATAGTAAATCAGAAGGCATGCTTTCACTGGTTTCTCAAGCCACCCACAAACAACTGGGTACATGGTTAAAATTCTCCCTGTGCACAGTGCTGTGCCTGTGCTCTGCCATGCGGTTCACAGCTGATATTTTCTGTCTGTTTGCTGGTACTTCAGAGAGTGACGAAATCTCATCTGATTCCTGATGGATGACCATGTAGTTTTCAAATAACCAGCATGGTGCATTTGCATAATGCCCTCATCAATTTAAATGCAAGAAGATATACACTGAGTGAAGATATGTACCTACAAGCAATTGAAGAATTAATTACTGTGGCAATGGCAAAGATTAGAAGCAGATTTAATGAAGTGGACTTTTATTTGGGTTACTCAGTGGCTTAACTATGACAGAATTAACATAAATGCTTCCTATTTTGGGGTTTAGATGATGCACTATTTACTCAGGTTGACAACAATGTATTTACATTAATTGTTTGGGAGGAAATGGTCCTTATTTACTACCATGTGGTAATATGGCTTGTAAGATGTTCAACCTTTTCCCCATTTTGACAGTCATTTGATGGTATATATGATCGTGTGGGCTGAAATGCTCGTAGGGTAAACTGTTATTTAATAAGGATAAAAGATATGTGTTAATGAATTCTTCTTCAGAAATGTGACAGGATTATCTGTTTTCAGACAACAATACTATTCTATGTTACTGTACCTTGATGCCATCAACCCTTTATTTTTAAAGATTATAGATGTTTGAGCCTCATAGGGTGGAGATTTTTAAAAATCTGTGCCTGATCAACCCTTGACCTTTCTGCTCACACATCTATCAGGGACAGCAAGTAGTGCCATTTGTTGCAGTGTTTCCTTGTGACAGGGGTCTTGCTAATAATATTATATATGGGTAATCATTATTCAGGCTTACCATCATCTAGCTTTGTTCTGGGCCTGGGATTTAAAAAGCCTCCTGAGCTCTAATTTTGTCTTGTTTGATACTAGTGCAATCAGGTCCTGGTGAGGCAATTGTATTTTAATTGGTTAGCATTATTAGTAATAATAATAGTTTTATGCAATTGTAAAGATCCAATTTGATTTTAATGAGTCATAAATCAGGCAGTTGCTCTGTGCAATATAGCATCTGATCCGTAGATATTTGGATTTCATTTCAAAATCATGGAGAAGAAAATCTTAAGTGTTTCTCTAATAAACTTCCTGCTATTTATTCCCAAATTATTATTATTATTATTTTTAATTTTCAAGGAGAAAAACACATTTTAGATTTCATCTCTTCTATAACTAGCTATCATTGTGATAAGCTCAACATTGCTGTCATATTCCTTAAATAGATAGTGCCTGTTTGCTTCAAGCTGCATATTCCTGAACATTTCAGTAGAGGTGAATACCTGTAGCCCCCTTCCTTTTTGAGGGATGCTACAGCCTGTTAGGGTCTAGGAAAATGTCTCTGGGACCCAGGCTGTTTTTAACCTCATCTCACTTGGGGAGACACTTTTGCAAAAACAACCACAAGTTGTAATGAATCCTGGCATTGGTTGGTCAGTTTGGGGGCTCTGAATCTATACACAGAACTCTCACAGGAGAATGTGTCCTTTTTTGTTTACAAAAATTCTCTGGTTTTAAAATAACTAT
Organism: Anseranas semipalmata; assembly: GCA_013399115.1. Lineage (NCBI taxonomy): Eukaryota > Metazoa > Chordata > Aves > Anseriformes > Anseranatidae > Anseranas > Anseranas semipalmata. Next base: position 406,247 of record VXAA01006356.1, read on the forward strand.
TTTCTTTTATTAATGTTTAAAACCAAGGGTCTTTCCCTTAGGTGTATTTCTTGTTTGGTACGTATTGTCAAATGAGCAGAGATGGCTTCAAATTTAGAAGAAGGCAAACATAAATTTCACATTTCTGTGTGCAAATGTGCAGAGCAATTCCTCTGTGACACTTCAGCTAAGCTTTTAACTCAAAGTTGTATTAAGAGTTAAGCAATGTAGCCATATAAACAGTAATGTTAAACAATTGGAAACACAAACTGTTTGAAATAAAGAAGTTATAGGGAATGATTGCTGAAAAAATTACTTTTTCCCTCAGCTCTTGGTCTTCTGGGGGGAGATAATTAAATCAACGTTGCACCAAGCACTTCACATAAATTCCCATGAACTGCCAGGGCAGTCAATCCAGAAGTAGCTGTTTGTTACTGCCAAAGCGTTCTACCAACCTGAACGTATGGCAGTACCTCTATGTACTTTCCATCCCATTCTCTGTCCCCTCTTCTTGCACTGTAAACTCTTCAAACAAGACAGCCTCTGACGATGTGTGCATGGAGCACTGCATAATAGAAGGTTAGTCCTGGCCTCTGGCATTCAAATACAAATAACAAATGTACTGAAGGACTGGATGCATTAGAGTAGTAGCAGTAGATCCAGAGGATATATATTTTTCTTTCTAAGCTCACATTTTAATACTACTAAAGTTTATCTGACAGAATGATCAAATGGAGACATAGGTTCAATGTAGCCTTCACGTTGACTCTGAGCAACTGAAGGCATGACTTAGGAGGACAATAATTCAGGAAGGAAAATTATTTCTGCTTTACAATTAACACAGAGCAATAGCTTGATATTTCAAAGTGTGTTAATTTCTTCTAGCTAGAGTAAAATATTCAAATATACAGGCCCCAAACTGTTCTTATTGTTTGTTTACTTTTTTAAGTCCTCAGTTGCTTGCTTTGTGATTTGCTAAAAGTTTATACCATTTTCTGTTGCTAACAAAGTAGGTGTGTTTTTTTTTTCCATGTGTGTGATTTATTGACCTACGACAGCTCAGCGGAGATGCAGCATCCGGTTGCTCAATGAAGTCTTGCATTTCACCCAATTTTCCACCTGGGTTGACTAGAAAATATAAATCTAAACTTGATAAATACCAACCACCGTTTCTCTGTCTGAAAAATTAATTTCCAAACTCCATCGTAAGACTGCACAGCAATCAAGAGCAAAAATAATATTGGTTCAGTGTATTGTACTGGCAGCAACAACACTCACCTCTAACTGTTCAATCTCAGATTTTATTTGAGAAATATGCAAATACAGGGCTGTTACAGTAACTGATTGCAGAAATATGGAATCAGTAGGGGTGTTATCCCTGCTGTCCTGGCTAAGTTCCAGTTCAGGTAATTACGTTCCACCTACCTAAATTCCCTTGTTTTATTTCTTCACTTTCACTTAAACTACAGAGCAAGATTCATCACAAATATTTATTTGGTTTCTAAACAGTGTGGCTTTTCGAGTGTTTCAGCTCCTGGTTGTTTCCTTTCTGTAAATAAAAGCACACATTGAGACATGTCCACACAAACACCTTCCTAAAATTATAAAAATGACAGTGAAGAAATCCTGATGTGTTAAGTTAAAGATCCTTTTGATCTTAAAGCAAGAAAGGACAGTGACATGAGTTTTCTACCTAATTCCTTCTCACCATATGTCCAAAATAAGGAAACTTTTTCATTATTCTGTGTGAGGACCCAGGTAGAAGGAAGTTGTTATACCTGCACTAACTAGCTGGGGGTGGTTTCTGGATTCAGGGTCCAAATGCTGGTTTGGTGCAGATATAGGAAAGGAAGAGCTTTTTGATGTTGTCATTGAAACTAGTTGTGTTTTGAACTGAGAGGGCAGAGTCCTGTATTTTGAAGCCAAGAGAGGACAGTTTTACTATCTCTTCCATAAACACATAGATAAGAGGGAGATTTATCTTGTAATTATGTCTGGCCGAAGATACAGATCTATTTTAAAATCTTGCCTCCCGACCCCATTCTTAACAAATTCAGATCACAGATGAACTGACCTTGATCCCATTTTTTATTAAAGTGTTACACTGCTGAAGGAACACATTTTGATGAAGAGTAATTTAAAAGTATTTAATCAGAGAAAAATAATCTGAATATGTTAACAGATTGATCATTTAGTTTTTCAACTACTTGCAACCGGTTCCTTCTGCTGCTGGTAGGAGCATGAAAATGTTATTGGCCTTGTCATAATAAATGGTTGAAGCTCAGTCTCTAAATAGTGTGTTGTCATGAGAACCCAGATTCTATAAAGATTTGTTTCATTTTACACACCAAGGACCAAATTCATCACACCTTATTGTAAGCATTGATCTGAATGCCCATGTTGGGATTATAGTGAGTTTTACCAATGGAGAAAGGCAGAAATTGCAGAGGTAAAATCACTTCATAATGGAAAGACAATTTCTGGAAATGCCTGCTCGTTTGCACTGACTGTAAAGAGAGACTAGCACGAGAGTATTCTTGACATAGACAAATGTCTAGTGCTTGGTAGGATGTAACTCTGTCTTCTTCTGCAAACAAAAGTTGTGTATCCTTAAATACCTCCATTTAAAAAATGGCTTCTGTAAATCAGAGGAATTCTTGTAAATGGAGGTGGGCCTATACAATGGCAGTACAGTGCCTTTTGATTGACTGAGTGTCATGGAAAAGCTTTCAAAAGTGCCAATGGGACAAAGGAATTGGAATTGAAAAAGTAATTTCAGGCTTTACAACAGGATTTAGGAAACTGGGTGTTTAAAACACAATGGTAATCTCTTCGGGGGAACTTGCTTAGCTCTGGACTCTGTTCTTTGACCTAAATGTTAACTTGACATTTGCATTTCTATCTGCAGCAGTGCTCAGAGCTACTCCTGCCAATTTCAAACACGTTTTGTGTTACTAGAGGCATGGAAAAGATCTTTAAGTGTACTAGGCTCTCTGGTTTGTAAAGTAAACCACATGTCGTGTTTCCTGCAGATTTAGAGTCCATTATGAAATGTGTGTAATGTGTAATCATAATAACAGCAGTTTTATTTTGTCTTTTCAAATAATACTTCTGTCAGGTGCCATTGTATAGGAATACTTCTGAAGATTTGGGCATTTGTATGAACTTTCCTTCCATTTCCATAATTTTTAAGTTGTATTTCATTCTCCTTTATTTTTGCCACAGAGACATGGCAAAATACAGTAAAATGAGGCTTGACGCTTTAAGGTTGAGCAAGGTTGCAATAAAACCTATTTTCTGTGGCTTCATTTTTATTTACCAAAGCAATCATCTTTCTTATTGCTAGTAGATATTTTACAGCTGACATAATTAATCTCTAGACCTCCTAATTCCAACAAAATCAGCATTTCACATTATAGTATAGTATTACAATAAATATGAGTACTAATTGGCTTGAAAAAATGCATTAGGAATATACTGTTGGGTCATTAATCGGTGTCTGAGTTTTTAGAAATTCAAAAAATACTCTGCTGACTTGTAAACCACATATGAATAATAAATAGAATGGAGACTAGACTGATAAGATAAAACTATCATGCACTCACCAACCTGACATTTAAAGAATATGTCAACAATTTAAAAGCTTCTCATATACCGATGAGATATTTATTCCATCAGGGCTATATTAGAATTTCACATTGCTGACACTTTACTGATTGTGTTAGTCTTCTGCAGAATAGAGCTTCCTGTTTATTATTTTAATTACTTTAGAGCAAAATAAGCCTATTCTTTGCATTGAATAAAGACCCTGCATTTTATTAGTGGGTATTTTTTTCCTTCCAGATTTACAGCAGATGTTTGTTAGATTTTTGGTAATCTTTATTTTGTGTCCCCAAAGAAATTAACATACTGGTTAAGATTAAGAGATTTTTCTATTTCTGAAATTTTAATTTTTAATTTTTAAAAATTTCTTCTGCTTGTATTGCTTACTATGTCAAACATAAATGGACTGATAAACTTAGTTAATATGAAGATAGGTAACTTTTAGTTATTTTGCTACATAGTGTATAAACTAAGTAATTTGTTTCTAGCCCTGCTCCCTCCCTAAACATTATGCGGTCAAAAATCTATAATTTCCTGCCTTTTTTGGACAAGTAAATTTGTATGTTAAGAAAATGCAGAGTGGGAGTGTTCAAGCTGCTTTAACATATCTTTTCTTCTTAATATCCTCATCACTATTCTCTCATATTTTTCCTTCACCAAGAACTCCATCATAATATATTTTTTTCTGATAAATCTGGACAAAAAAATATTTTTTTCTAATAAATTTTGTGTATGATTAATGAATGTAAACTGGACTTTATTATGTGTTTTGTTAGCTTCCACTGTGTTCCAGAAATCTCACAGGATTTTGCACTTTGAAGGATAGTTCTGCTAGTCTCTGCTAACATTAAAGTTGCATTGTGCTTTGTGGTAGTTTCAGTCCTTGTGCCTGAAAGTTGTAACACAAATGGTGGAAGCAACCAGAGGAAGGTCAAAAAAAGAGTTTAAATGAGATTAATAAGGCTATAAAACATCTCAGTGGGTCTGCCTATGTGTGAATAGACACAAGAGTAGTCACAAGATAGTTTGCAGATGAGAACACTGATACCTTCTACCAAGCACTAGGATCCTTTCAGCTAGGATCAATGGGGAAAGCAGATAGCATTAGGAACTCTGAGGTTAAGCCAAGGGATGGTACGGCACCATCAGAGGGTGGCAAGGCTAATGGGACCATCTACATCACTCCAGGGAGTGCTGCAGGTTCAAGAGCACATCTGAAATGTTTGTGTACCAGTGCAAGCAGTATGAGGAATAAATGGGACAAACTGGAAGCTTTTGTCCTTTCCTAGAGTTATGATATCAAGTGAGACTTGGCAGGATAAGTGTTGGGTTCTGCACCTAGGACAGAGTAACGCGGGGCACAGATACAGACTGGGAAACGAATGGCTGGAGAGCAACCCTGAAGAAAGGGATCTGGGGGTGCTGGTCAACAGCAGGCTCAACATGAGCCAGCGGTGTGCCCTGCAGCCAAGGGGACAAACCACATTTTGGGGTGCATTAAACACAGCATAGCCAGCTGGACAAAAGAGGTAATTCTCTCATTATATTTAGTTTTGGTGCAGCCTCACCTTGAATATTGTGTACAGTTCTGGTCTCCACAGTATAAAAAGGATATTAAGATACTTCAGTGCATCCAGAGGAGGGCAACAAAGCTGGTAAAAGAGCTGGAAGCCATGTCCTGTGAGGAGGGGCTGAGGACACTTGGTTTGTCTAGTTCAGAGAAAAGGAGGCTGAGAGCCAATCCCATTACTTTCTACAGCTTCCTGAGGAAGGGAAGTGGAGAGGGAGGTGTCAATCTCTTCTCCCTGGTAAGCAGTGATAGAATATGTGGGAACCGCACAAAGCTGCTCCAGGGGAGGTTCAGACTGGATATTGGGAAAAAGATTTCTTTACTGTGAGGGTGGTCAAACACTGGAACAGGTTTCCTAGAGAGGTGGTTGATGTCCCATGCCTGTCAATGTTCAAGAGGTACTTGGATAATGCTGTCAATAATATGCTTTAACTTCTGGTTAGCCCTGAAGTGGTCAGGCAGTTGGACCTGATGATCTAAGTAGGTCCCTTCCAACAGAACTATTCTTACAAGGATGTTCCCAGGTTCCTGTATCTGGCCACCAGACACAAATACTGGTTGTGTACCACCCCTTCCTACTCCTTGGTTTCTACAGAAATAAAACCACTTACTTGAATGTAGGACAGATGGGATTTCAAAAAGTCTGGCAGATACCCGGATAGGGAAAAGCAGTGGTAGGACGCCGGGAAACGCAGTATCTTAAAGGTACAAGTGCAATTTAGGAGACTAAGGAAGAGAAACTGGATGCCACAGCTGATTCCCAGGGGTCCAGGTCCTCAAGGAGATAACTGATCATCTTTCTTTATTTTAGCCTCTAAACAAGCTAATGGAATGGCTGTGATCAGTCACAGATAGTAACTTCATAGACACCAGATCTTATATCAATAGGCATTGGCATCAGAAAGGCTTATCCAGACCTCCTTCAGCACTATTATAAACCAACACATTTCCCTGGCATAACCATGCTCAGGCGATCACTATTATTATCTTCTGCTGTGAAACCACAACAATACAATAATAATTGGTATGACACACAATAAGACACAATCTGAGAGCTCAGCTAAAGGTCTGCAAGTGTCAAGGTTTTAGGAGAAAACATAGTCCCAATTCTTTTGTAAAATACATAGTAGTTGTCCTTGCTGATTTTTCACACACAACTACTAGTTGGTAGTGTGGCTCTGACCAGTAATAGTAAATCAGATGGATTTTCTCTGGCTGTGTTTGGATCATGTTCTTGATAAGAGTGAACTTTGTGAAGTAAAGAATTGTAAAGATTTGCAAAACATCTGAAGAGTGAAGGCAAGAAATCATTATTTTTGTTTTCTTATTTTATTTTATTTTATTTTATTTTATTTTATTTTTTTATTTTATTTTATTTTATTTTATTTATTTTATTTTATTTTATTTTATTTTATTTTATTTTATTTTATTTCATTTCATTTCATTTCATTTCATTTCATTTTTTCAAGAATATCACATTACCTCAAAATTAGCTAGTATTGAAAAGAAAAAAGAATGTAACTCCAGTGTGCATACCAAAGTGATATTTATTCATTCGCAAAGCACACTCCTTTTAGAATATAACGAAGATATTTATAGGAATTTGGCACTAATCAACCCCTTCTGCACTTGAGAACCCAACACGGTACAGCCTAGAAGTAAACAAATCTGCAAAGAAAAGAAAAATCAGAGAAGATTTTAGAGTAAGATGAGAAAAGAGAAGATAAACAAGAAAATGTTCTAAATCTTTTAAAAATCATGTAGATTGTTATAAACCCACAAGGACTGACATTTGGTTAATGGCCATTGATAGCTCTTTGATGAGATAGTGTTACTCCATCAGTTTTTACTGGAACATCCATGTAATTCACTTCATTTTAAGAAAGACAAACCTAGTAAAAACATAAGGAGTTTTTTGTTTGTTTGTATGTTTTGTTTTGTTTTATTTTATTTTTCATTTTTAATCCCACGGTTTTGTCAGCCTGAACTTCATTCAACTGGAAAACCTGGCTCTGGAGGAGAAAGGCATCGATTCCAAGATTTGAATCTGTTCTTTTCTAGAATCAAGTACATGAATACCGTTCACACTGATTTCTTTTCTGTAAAACCACAGTATCTCCAAAAAGGACAGAAGAATTACACTTCTGCACTACATGAGAGAAGAGTTCATCTCTGATATCTGGCTTTGTAAAGTATATAAGAAATAAACAGAACAGAAATATAAAACAAAAATCTTAGTAGTTTAATGGATGATCTACATTAATCTGTGGAGTTCCTTTTCCTAAACCTGAATCTATTTTTCAGCTGCAAAATTCTGTGGAGTGAGGCAGGTCATCCATCACAGAAACACTCATCAGACGTAAAGCAATTAGAGAGTGACTGTTGTCCTGAAATAATGAAGGACTGATTGTATGCATCTATAGCTGAATAATGAAATATAAAAAGAAGAGCCATTGGAAAAGAAAAGTGGATAAAGAAAAACATGAATGTTTCATAGTGCAGCTCAAAATAGATTTTGGCTTACGAGTGAAAGCAAAAGAGGACTGGATGTCAATGTAACTTTGCTTTCTTGACCTCCATGTTATAGAGAACTTATTCTTCCAAAGCATTTGTTATTATTGGCACCATATATTCATTCTGCAGGGTGAATCTACGGTGACAACTGCCTGTGCAATTTGAAGTTGAGCATATGAATACATAGATCCATGCAGATTCATTAATACAGGCAGAGTTCTGGAAACAAGACTTATCCATGTTCCCTTTAAGCTCCTCTTTCAAACAGTGCTTTGCTGTGACACTTATAAAAATAACCTAATGACTTAATGATGAAGCGCCTGAGGAACTGAGAACACTTGTGACAATGTCCAACACTGCCTCTTTGTTTCTTAAATCCTCTCCACTTCGTGTCTTCTTCTGCTTATTCTTGTCCTCATTAGATTTAAGTTTGGGGGTGTTTCATTATTTTATTTTATTTTATTTTATTTTGGGGGGGAAAAGCAAGATATTCTGGTACCAGACAGACCCCCCTGGACCAATGATTTACATATAAGTGTAAAGAGGTTTTTCTCTGAAAATTTCTTGCATCCTTCTGGACTCAAAGGAGCCCAGATATTTGTAATATTAGTAAGAAAAAACCCTCCAAAAATGTCAACTTCTGGTCAACCAACACTACTGATTATGCCAGTTTTTTTAAAGAAACTGACCTGAAAATGAGAAGAAATATTTATTAGAGGAGATGGGCACAAAACTGCTAGTATAAAAATGCAATAAAGATGACTGTTACGGCTATCGTTCAAAATGACTGATTTTGGAAAAAAAAAAAGGCTGTGTAAATAGTCAGAAAGATTAAGTTCAGGGGATGAATGCTGTAAGTTCCACTAATTTCTATTTAAGGTCTTCTGACATAAGAATGAATATATTGTTTATTTCCGTATTGCTTGCAGAGTTCTCTGTATAACACGTTGAAGCTTAATTATTTATAAATAAAGATATAAAAACAACACAGTTTTGCTCCTGTTTAAAACAAATCAGGTAAGAAGCAAATGTCCCTGGTTTTCTACCAGGAATGGAATGGAATGGAAACACGTTCTGGCCACCCATTTATGATTTTGGTACAGGAAAGGTGGCATTCTCGTACATGGTAATTATCATATTAAATTAAACCTCCAGCATCATAAGCAGATGCTTCAATATTTGGCTTTTTATTTGGTCACATAACAGTGTCCAACCTGCAGCTGAACTTCTGGATTTCAGTCCCTCCAGTCTTCCACATATCTTTGGGAGTGTATTGAATTATGAATGAGTATTAACAAAGGAGATTGTACACTTTA
>VXAA01006356.1:415265-443659 GCA_013399115.1 Anseranas semipalmata
GAGAGGAGAGGAAAGGAGAGGAGAGGAGAGGAGAGGAGAGGAGAGGAGAGGAAAGGCAAGGCAAGGCAAGGCAAGGCAAGGCAAGGCAAGGCAAGGCAAGGAAAGGCAAGGCAAGGCAAGGAAAGGAAAGGAAAGGAAAACGAATTCTTTGTGAATACAGAAGTCTGTAGATCAACTTGAAGTGTCTTGGCTCTGATGTTAGATAGGGTCTCAGATTTTTTTTTGTTTGCTTATTTATTTTGAAGTGTTATAGATATTCTTTTCCTGGGCTCTGGAGGCTTTACACTCAGACACACTTCCTGCCAGGTGATATGAACCATGTCACTGTTGGAAGGAGTTATTTCCTTAGCTCTCTCATGGATGGTTAGTAATGTACATTCATGCATTTCCTATGTAAAACAAAAGCCTGGATTAAAACAGTTCAGGATTAAGCCATTGGTGTCATCAACACTTTCTATTTACATTGCAGCTTTACACTGCATTGTTTTCATTGATTGTGTGCTCATTGTATTCTTCTTAAAAAGTTAATTTATTTATCTGGTCACCAGCCACAAGTTTGACTGGAGGTGGTGGTCACTGCTCTTGTTGATCACTGTGGGAATCAGGCTCCAAGAATTTTGAATACAATGTCTGGCTTTTCTGCTGACCAGTTATATCAATTATTTGTACTTCATTTCCTCTGTCGTAGAAATAAGGTTGTTAATGCTGTCATATCTCAAAGGAGCAGTGATATGACAGGTCATTCATTCATATAAAGGAAAGATGATATAAATGCTGCCTTGATTATTCTCCTACTAATGTACTGTGGAAAAGAAAGAAATTTCTATTCACTTGGTCTGCTCGGAAGGACTCTAAGAGATTAAATAAATGTCTCATAACTATAGTGACCCAAAACCTGTCAAAAAGAGAATGAAGTGGGGCTTATTAAAGCATTATTTTGATCTTTGCATGTTTCATTTGTGGAAATGGTGTAAATGGAAAAAATCTACAAACACCACTCTCTATTACTGTCAGGAGTATGAAGGTACCATGAAAAATACCCAAACTCCGTTTGCAAAATACAGAATCAAAAGCAATCCTAACCTCTGTGTGAAACCACAATAAGCATCCACTGAATACACTAGATTGGAACCGTACAGCAGGGCTGAGTCTGCCCAGCAGTAAATGTACCTTTCATTTGAGACCTGATCAGAAACACCACCAAATAGAGGCTACTTTGTCCTTTCCTCTTGTCTTATGCTTCTGTTTGTTTAGTTGTAGTTGTTGTTTGTGTTTTTTGTTTGTTTGTTTGTTTTTCCTCCTGCAGGTCTGGCATGAAAATGTTCAATTCAGGGGAAAGAAAAACACACACACACACACACACACACACACAAAAGAAATCCTTAAATAGAAAGCCTAAGTTGTTTATATTTTTCCAATCATAAAGTAACTAAAATTTATTAAATTTATAAATTTTATTTAAATTTATGTAAATGAAATTTAGGTTTCTCATTTTAGAAGGCTTCTAGTTGTTTCTAGTAGTCCACTTTCATTTCTAAAATTAATGAGGAGGAGACTGCAGTAACTTTTACAGTGCAGTGACTGTACACACCAATCCTTTCTGAAACAATAAAAAAAAGACTTTTAATTTGTATTTGTGAGGTGTACTCTCAAGGAAACAAGACGTTTTGCTTCTCATTTGAACATGTGTATCATTTCTGCTGTCCCCATTTCAAGTTAGTTTTCTCTCCAAAAATGCTTTTGTTCAAAATCTCCTGTAGAAACTCATACCCAAATGCTTCTGAAATCACAGTGCTTCCATGCATTTTAGATAAAATAACAAGACAAGCGTGTCTTGTTCCATTAGGACTGTGTTAAATGGCTTTAGAAATAAAGTCATTCAGAAGCCATTTCTGGTTCGAGAGATCTCTAAACTGATAATAGCTGGAACTGGGGATATGTCTAGTGAAGACTTACACTGCTTGTGACTTTGTCTTTTACTTTTCCTGAAGCATCTGCTACTGATAACTAGTGAAATAGAAATATCTAACCTAAACTGACCACTGGTTTTAAGTGTTGATCCATTTCTCATTTTTTTACTATTTGGAAGCATGAATAAATAGCATAGAATTTTACCATCACATTATTATGAATTTAAGTGATAATAGTCCATCTCACCCTTTGATATACATTTTTGAGCAATCTTCTTTTAATTTCTAGGTTTTAAATGTAATTTTTAAAAGTATTTATCCCAATATTTTTTTCTTCCAGATTCAGTATTGAAATACATATGAACAAATACAAAAGGAAAACATATCAGGATAATATTTTTGAACAGTATTAATTGTCATTTCAAGTGTTTTTCAACCATTTCAAAAGAGAATATTCTACTTCTGAAATGACACATTCCCAGGTAAAATAGTTTCTGTCTTTTTTTCAGTCTGAGTTTATGTGTTGATGACTAGAATGTTAATGCAATAATTTACAGTTGCATTATCTTTATGGTTGTGTATTATAATAACTTAATGGAGCAGAAATGCATTGCAGATGGGCAGATGAAGACTGCCTATGAAAATTAGAAAGAGGAGAAGTGGAATGTTTTTGAGTAGAGAACATACTGCACTGGAAGGGAGTTTGGTTGTGAATATCAATATAATTCTTGTTTTTTAGAAACCCATATTTCTTTCCATATTCCATGTTTCACACATGACTTTGCAAAACCATGGTAGGTAAAGGCAGTATGATAACCATTAGTTAAAATACAACAGGTACTTCACTCATTAGTAGATCACACAGTTATTTGTTCCCGTTTTTCTTACATTCAGAAGGACATTAGAATTATCCTTTTTTTTTTTTTTTCTTTTTCTCCAAAATGTCTCAATGGATTGTTAGCTTCTGCTAGACAATTACAAGACAGGCTGACATGAAGTCACTATGTCACTTTAACATCATCTCTGCTAGGATGATCACATTAAGACTAGTCAGAGACAGTTGTCAGTTCTTGGAAATGCCATACCAGGGAGAAGGGAGAAAAGGGAGGGAATATGAGAAAGCATATGTCATAAATGCCTTGAATAGACTAAATTATGGTAGAAGATTAAAGGGTGAAAAGTATCCTAATAGCTCCATGAAAGTCAGAACTACAAATCTCAGACCTGTGATGAAGCAGTGAATTTGTTAGGTTCTCTATACAGAGACATATCTGGAGACAATCTTTAAACAGGGTGGTAGATGAAGAAAGGCCCAGATGTCAAGTAATTTGCACAAAATCACAAATTTAATAGAAAAGATTTGTGATGGGAAAGATAAAAAAGATTTAATTTATGATCTTATATAAATGAAACAGTTAATAGGAGGTAGGTCTCCTGAATTTCTCTCTAGCATCCCACTAATTTATATCTCCATGCATGTATTAATTTTTATGTATAAAACACTCTTTGAATTTATTGCCATCAAGTCACTATTTGCTATGAATTCAAGACCTTCTCAAAACTCCAAGCATATTTCATTATATTTATGCCAGCAGCAAAATCAAATAGCTGTATAATATATTCACCCTGGGATTTCTTTGTAACTAATGTCTCGTGGGACTTGCTAAACAGCCCTCTTGAGAAGTTAAAACTTCCCACTGATACTGTTTTTTAGCATTGAAATATAGTCCGTAATAGACTGACTCTAAAAATCTCTTATATTGTTCAGTCATTGAGAAAGAATAGATAGAGCCACAGGAGGTGTACATTGATTGACTTAACTGATATGGGTACTTTAGAAAAGGATGGGTCATGCAAAAAATCACGTTATGGTATTCTTGGCTAAGTGCAGCTTGAATAGTTTATGATGCTTCCTTTCAAAGCTGAACAATACCAAGATACATGCCAAGACAAGGTGAGTATTCATGCAAATGTTCTTAGTTTATGTCAAAGCAAAAAAACAAAAACAAAAACAACAAAAAAAAACCACCTTTTAGTTTCTGTCTAAATGACGTGTCATACACACACCAGGGCTTTGTTGTGTTTTAAGATAAACTTGGAAAGCATGTAAAGCAAGTGTTTACTACATTTTCTGCTAAATAATCCTGCTCTCCCCACTACTTCTATTTTTAAACAGATATTTTATACATTTGAGGAATTAAAAGTTAGGAAAGGAACAATTGTCAAGTGATTTTCATCTCAGATGTGGTAAGTTCTAGAAAAATGAATACTTACAAAAAAAAAAAAAAAAAAAGAGTTGTCTTTCCATTCATGGGTCTCAGCAATTACTAATATGGCAAAAGAAAATTCACACGTGAGTAGCAAGTCTAAGGATCACATTGTACTGTAGGAAGCAGTAAGAGATGATTTTCAGGGACTTTGGATGAAATGCTCTCTGAATAACCTTATAATGAGTGAATGTGGCAAAGCTTTACTCTATTGCAAAGCATTCGGGCACAAAGGAAAAATCAACTCTCAGACTTTATTCCTGGAGCTTATTGCACAAGCCAGAAAGGAAACACCTTCAGCAAGAAGGGTAGTAAATGGCTAATCAGGTTCCTGAGATTCCAAATGTTTAGGAGAGTCAAGGAATCAATAGGTGTTTTGTGAGATTATGAAGTAAAGCAGAAAATGAGAAACAACCACTTCAGGGGCTTGAGGGTCTAGATCAGGACCTCGGTACAGAGCCGGAGCCCTGCTCTTGATACTGAGATAAATCACATTTATTAAAAAAGGAACAAACAAAAGTCCCAGGAATCAGGTTTATTCCTGGGGCAACTTTCCTAATCCAGAGAGAACCATGCCACAACAGGAGCAAATTTCACCTTCTTGCCAAAGCGAGGTGAGATACAGCTATATTTATAAGATGAAGAGCTCCACGTGTGTATGAGTAAGTTTATGTAGGCTTAGAATTTGTCTTGTGGTACTACCTGGAGTGTCTATATTTGAATGATCTAATTTACTAGCAGAAATCACATTAATTTAAATATTAATTTAAATATGAAAAAAATGTTTATATATACAGAATGTCTTTCCTGTCATTGGAAGCACATAATATGTGCTATGGTTTAATGGTGGATTTGGTAATATTAGGTTACAGTTTGGACTGGGGTCTTTTCCAACATAAATGATTCTATGATTCTATGATAATATTCTCTGTCTCAGCATAAGTTCAAGCAAAAGGAGACAACGAATCAATTTTCCCAATAGAGAACTATAAAATATTAGAATAAGTAAACAGTGTCTGCCACAGATATTTATCATAATTTTAAAAATAGTTTAAGAGTTTGCTCTGGTATATAAAGACAGTCTTTGAAGCCACTGATACGTTTTCTGAGGAACTGTACTTGAACAACAACAATATTCTGAGGAATGTTAGGTGAGGCTGCAAATACACCTGGTTACACACACACACACTTTCCTAAGAAATGAGACCCAGGAAATGGCATTCCGTGGAAAACAGTAAAATGCATTAATGTATTAAAACAACAGCCACAATTAATGAATGGAAACACTGGTTTACTGTGGTCCTAGCTCACTGCATGGTACTGCTGGCAGCTGAAACTTGACTTGACTCTTTTCTCACTTCTACCATGGAGAGGAGGGAAAAACACAAGAGCAAATACCGTTGGTGGAAGGACCCATTGGGACCCTAAGCAAGAGAGTAGATCTGCTCCTCCTGCAGTTTCCTGATGAGTCCAGAAAACTGCTATTCAGCTCCTTCATGGTTACAAAGGAAATCAATTATTTGTTGCAATATTTTTTTAAGCGGATCCTATACATAGTCTGAAGGGAATTTATTTATTTATTTATTTATTTGCATTGGTCATTTAGAGTTTCATTATTAAATCATATCACATTTTCTATTTCAGTAGGTCACAAAAGAAATAGCATGAAAGTATGCAGTGAAGAATTAGAGTTAGTTTTATGTAAGGGTTTGTTATTCCTGTACAGAAATTGGTAATATCATTAGTGTGAAGCTAAGATTTAGAGACAAAACTGGTCCTGGGGCTTAGCTGTGAAAAATGCTTGAAGTCCATGTCAATAAACAATTCATTTCTGCTGTTAAACAAAACTATTGGAAACCTCACTCTGTGGTAGATGACCGGAACAGGGAGTTTGGGGGTAGGATTCATTTAAGCTGGCTGCTGATGTATAAAATATATGTATCTACAGCTGAGCTGGCTGTTTAGGCTTCCATTGTGGTCAATGTATTTTAATCAATACAGTCAATGGAGTTTAATGTGATTAATTTGGACAAATGTGTTTACTTTAGGGTGAGATAAACTCCTCAGACCTCAATTCTGTTGAGTTTATTGACTAACCTTCCACTGACTCTAAAAAGAAACTCAGAGTAATTTGGTCAGATGTTTCTACATTGCAGACATCCATGGGTAGTTAAACAAACTCCAGGGTTCGTGGTGCTTATAATCACAGAGTTCATAATCTTCAACAGACAGATATTCTGAATATGGGGATGAACATCTTGGGATAAAGAATGTCTCAAAAAGATCCTTCTCATGCTTATTTTCTGTTATTTTTTTCATCTCACTTTACACCCTCTGTCTGTTACAAGAAACAGTTGCTCTCTCTGGATTTGTTTTATTTATTTCATATTTTTTTATGTCAGACGTCTCTTCTTCCAGCTGAAGACTCACAGACTCTTTAACCCCTCCTGGCATGGAGATCTTCCTGCAGCTTTGATTATGTGCTATCTTTCTCCATATCTTTTCTTACTGTTTCATTGTATTATTTGCAATAAAATAACCATACATATCTCTGCCACTTCTATCCTACAAGAGCTTTTCAAATACACACTTTACTTCCTAGCAATAAATTGAAAGATAGTTTTTTCTTTAGAAACTGAGTCCACAGCTCAGTTCCTAAAGGATGGTCCAGCTTGTGTTACTGAAAACAGACTTTGCGGTTCACAGATTTCCCAGGTAGCTGGGTCTGGGCAGGATCTGATCTCTTCCTCATGAGGATCAGATTCCCCTGAACACTCCTGAGCACAGATTCCTTTCCCAGTTCCTCTCTTGTAGGACTGTGCTCTCTTCCGCCTTGAAAAGGCAGCAAGATCTGCCTAAGCCTCCACCAAAAGATACGTTCAGAACTTCTTTCAGGTTAGGTTTTACCTCTCTGGGTACTTGAAGGAGTAAAATTGCAATTTACTCAGCACAAGAATCAGAACCCCTCTCGAGGTTATCAAACAAATGTGCAAAATCTATGCCTCACTCTCCCTTTTCAGAGCATCCTTGGATTTGTTTAGTATCTCTGGTGGAAAATGAGTCCTTTGAAATCTGTCTGTACATCTCTTTTGTTCCTGATAATCAACAAGCAGCTTTGGCTTAGGGCTTCTGAAAATATTTTCATCCATCTTTTGCTATCTTTTGCTTTTTTTATAGTTCTGTTTTCCTGATTTTTCTTATACAGAAGGTTATTGAAACAGTGTCACTTCTGGTAGAAATCTTGTCCCACCAATGCAGCAGATGGCACAGAAGTGCACTGCTCCAGGATTTGTTGTCTATTTCTGTTACAAAAGGAAGGATTCGATTCATGCGTATGATTTTAATCATAACAGTTAACCTATAACATTAGTTGAGGGATTTATTCCAAATTTGATAAAAAAAAAAAAAAAGAAGAAAAAATGTAAAGTAGACATAAAAGCCTGGCTTTTAAAATGCCAGTCTCCTGATGGGGGTTTCAAGCAATTTAGGCTGAGCTTCTTTAAATATCACATGCCTTCGAACAGAAAGAATTTTAAAGACATGACCTTTCACACAAAACAGAAGTGTAAAAAATGAATAATTATGATATTTACCAGCAAAATGACTTTTTTTTATTATTATTTCATAATTCCTTGCAGTATGAAGATTTCTTCTGAAGGTATTTAACTCTGTGTTATCTTCATTAACCCCATTCCATAGATGCATCTCCTCTAACTACTTAACATATACATATATCATATGCTATAGTCCTTTGCAAAAAAACTTCACTCCACCTGGATCACACTGCCTCTTGGCTACATCAGTCAACTGTTTTTCTGCCTCCTTGTATTGTTCCTCCAAAGGTCCTGGGGTGAGTCCTTCACAACCTTGTGTTTAATGGCTACCTCAATATCATGAAAGACTAACCTTGGTGGAAACAGCAGAAATATGTTCCTACCATAGAATATAATTGCATCACTAAACTATTTAGAAGCTATGTCTCTGGTTTAGTTTTACATTATTTGTATTCCTTTCCTCTGCTTTAGTACTCCTGTATTATAATCACCATAGGTCACGTTAAACAATTGGTAGAAAAAGCCCTTCCTTTGACATTGAAATTCAGAAGCAAGGAGACAGCAACAGCAATCAGTAATGTTCTCCCTCTTTTCGTTTGCATTTTATTTATATTTTTACCTCAAAGTATCTTAATTGTCCATCTGCCAATGTCATAATGACTGACATCTTCTCTTTAAGTGAGACACACTCTTGATCTTTGCTGGGAAGAGTGGTTAGAAAGCACACCAAAAAAGAAAAAAAAAAAGAAAAAAAAAAGATCAGAGGATGGATTGCCATGTTAGCATACGTTTTCAGCTCTCATTTATGTGCCTTCCTGTTTCAGCTTCAGTTTGTGGGAGGGAAATGGGAGTAGTGCTGCTTTAAAAGCCATAACCTTTGGAATTAAAACAAGTTCCCAGCACAAACTGAGCAATAAAAAAGCAATCATATCACCAGGCTGCTGGCCCTTATTATTTTAGCATCAGTGTGATGGGCTTTAAAAAGCTTTAGACATGCTGGGAAAGTTAAATACACGTGTTCCATTTAAAACTGACCAGCATTTAAATACGCAGACACCTGCCATGACAAGCAGTCAAGGGATTGCTCTTTCATTTTATAAATGGAATAAAACTGCTCAGTAGAATGGCATGACATCTGTGTGGATATTTGTTTAGTTGCTAGTGGTGTACTTAATGTAAGGGATTTAGAGTATTAGGCTCAGACAGCATACTGCAGACTCCACTTCCCCACAGTGACTTGTCTATTGAATGCAAGATTTAAGTAGTTGAACAAAGTGATCCTTTTGTCTAGCATGAAATAAAGAAGAAGTGTGTAGGGGTGAGGTGGCTTGTATTCTGGTTTTCCCTTCCTGCAAGAAAACTATTAGCTTTGTTAGCAGCAGAAGCAGTACAATGCATGCACTCTTGAGAGACTGGCACTAGTATTCTGGGGGGAAAGAAGGATGTGTTTTTGTTCACTGGGCAAACGGAATAAAAATTCTGTTTATCTGAGAAGATGAATAGAAATACTTGTCTTTATTTCATTTCAGGGGTGGTCTAATCCTTTTTAATGTTTACATTAAGGTTAAATTTGAATTGAAAATGTGCATTGCATTGAAACGAGACAATACTTTGAAAATACCAGAACTAAACATTCTGATTTTCCAGATATTTCCTCCCTTGAATTCACCCATAAGTACTATGCTC
This sequence comes from Anseranas semipalmata, assembly GCA_013399115.1. Taxonomy (NCBI): domain Eukaryota; kingdom Metazoa; phylum Chordata; class Aves; order Anseriformes; family Anseranatidae; genus Anseranas; species Anseranas semipalmata. Next base: position 424,683 of record VXAA01006356.1, read on the forward strand.
CCACTGTGGTTTGAATATGAGTTTCAGCTTTCCGAAATATGCTTGGGGACGGAGAGGGGTTGAACTTACTGCTTTCTGAGAATGTTTTGCTCATGGTTAGCTTTTTCCCCCAATGATGGAATGAAGATACACAGAGAATAATATAGATTATTCCAGCTATGATAATTATCAAAAAAAAAAAATCATCTTTTATCTTTTTCTATGTGTTCTTTTTCTCTGTTCCTTTCCTCCTCTCCACCAATGCAAAGCAATAGCTGTGCCACATTTTATAGGATGTGCTCCTTCCACTGGTCCTTTTGATTTGTTGTGGAACATTCTTCATCTCAATATATTGATACTAGCCTGTCCTTCCTTCTCCTCTTTTATTGACTAGTATTTACACTGGAAATGAAGAACGATAACAATGGGGGAAGAAAGTCATTTACACTAGAGGAATGAGATCTATCCCACATGAATAATTTGTCAGTGCCTTGTTTCTGACCCTCTGAAAAAAGTATCTAGCCTGTATTCTTTTACAGAGTAATAAAACCATTAAAGATAATTTGGGCTATTGTTTTTCATGCTGTTTTTATTCCTTTTCCACTGATAAAAGAATCATCTGTAAAAAAAAAAAAATCTTCAAATTACTGCCACAATCCCAAGGTAAGAAATTCACAGTCCTCTTTGTGTTGTGTGTTACTGTCAATGTAATTTGAAGAACAACAAACCACAGAGAGTTAATCAATCCTATGTCCTTAAATATAATTTTGTATCCTTGGATAACTGTATAGGAGAAATGTGAAGATAAATGATTATGCTTGATTTTGACACTGTTAGGCAACATTTTTCATGCCATAAAAGCAAGACAATACTTCCTTGTATCCCATGGATCCTGTTTCGGAGTGTAACTCTGTATGTTGACTCTAATCTTCTAGATAGGACCATGTAGAATTTATGTTAAAAACAAATTCCAGAACTGCTGGACAGAGAAAAAGAGTCTAAATGTGGAAACAAGAAAGACAAGAAACAAACAAACTTCTATTATATACATACTTGTCCATTATCTCAATACCTTCCATCCAGTTTAATGATTTAATCCTGAAGCTTGAAGGAACAAAATGCTGCTATCCCTATTTCAGAGTTAGGGGACTAAGAAAAAAAAGCTCTGCTTTCTCTGAACATCTTCTGAGATGTTCAAAACATTGATCTGAGATTCAAAAAATTGAATTTTTTCAAAACCATAAAGAAGATTTTTCTCACCATCTTTCCAGTGCAGACTTTTTTCTTATAGCTTATTTGTTTATTCAATTTACACTACATACTCATACAAAGATAAAAAAAGCTGTAATATAATGCAGTGAGGACTAGGTAATTGCTTCCTTGTAGAGGGCTCTGGGATTCTTCAACACAAAAGCCCAAAACGTTACAAAGTAAAGGTGGTGTACTTCTGTGTGAATGTACACCCTATGCTTAAGTTTAATAACATTAGTACAAAAATGTTATCTAAGAATAGAAGGAATAACAGTCCAAAAAGAGAGAGAGGCAGAGTCTCCAGGCCTCATCGAAAGCCACAGAAACGAATGAAAAGACTTCCGTGTGCATTGGATCAGGCTGCAACCTAGTGAATGGCTGTGAGGTATCTTTAATGCTGCCAGCACAGCTGCAAGAAGAACACAGACAAAAAGTAAATGATGAAGGGAGAGTATTTTCAGCCTGGCATCTGGGTCTTTTGACTGCCATTTCAAAAAGGAGATGGGAGGAGTCTTGCAAAATGCAGTGGTAATTGGCCTCTTCCTGTCCCATTGAAGGCTATCTCATGGCTTTAAAAGTCGATTTGCACTCATCTTATTTTAATTCCCAGCCAAATGAATGCAAATGGCATCAGCAACAGAACTCGGGACCTCCGGCTCTACAAATAGAGATCGTCAACCAAAGGGCAAAGCAGCAGCTCTGGTAGCTCAGCCAAAACAAGAAAGTGGTGTTCATGAGCACCGCTTTTATATTTCACTCTGTAGAAGGTGTCAAATATATAAAAATAAGTTTCAAGTTGAATCCAGTTCACCTTGACACCCAAATGTTTTAGTCCAGCTTTCTTTACACGTATCTGGTAGCTTACAAAACAGAAACCGATGGGTATTTAATCCCTAGCGAAACTGGAGCAGGAACTCATTCAAAAAGGCATTGGTTTAGTGTTTGCCCACCACTTGACAGCTTCCTCCAAGAGTCATCATTTAAAACAATATAAAGTAATTGGTCATAAAATGTCTTATACTACAGCCCATACTTACACACTTCCTTTTCAATTACAAATGTCACAAGAAAGAACAATGTAATTCCACTAGCTTTCAAAAGTCTGAAATTTGACTCAGTTAAAGATTTAAATTTAGACTAAATTGGACAACATTTCTAATTGAAATTCAGCATTTTAAAAGGTAATGTCTTTGTGCCAGAAGCATGGTATCTAATGACTAATGACTTATTTTATATATATATTTAATTGGCTTACTGCTGTTTTAAACTTAATGTGCTTTTTTTTTTTTTTTTTTTTTTTTTTTTTTTTTTTTTTTGGGGTTTTTTTTTTTTTTTTTTTTTTTTTTTTGTGTGTGTGAGATTGTACTTTGGAATCTACGTTGCATGCATGGTTTTTTCTTTCAAATGATTTTCTAAAGAATAAGTGCCAACACTACTTCAATCATATATATATATTTTTTTCTTAAGTTTGCGGTTTCCTTATAGATTTGACAGAAATCTAAGTTTTTCAGGGCAGGGATTAACTTTGTTTGTATACAATCTCTACAAGAGCCCCTCAGTGTAACTGTGATGAAATACAGAGACAAAAGTTTTGAAATGCAACAGAAGTAGCATCCCAGAATTGGACTACATTCATTTCTATCAGTTTGCCATGGATGTAGTCTCTCAACAACAAAGAGTCATTGAACAGGGCAAAAAGTTACCTCTGTTCCTATCTACAGGTTTTCTGTACGGACTACAAATCACCCTGCCAGCTGGGTTACTTCAAACATTTGTGAAAGCTAATATAAAAAGCAGGATATTTTAAAACTTAAAATTAATGTGAAATCCAGAAAGGGAGATCATAGGTTTGTATACTACTCTATCATTTCAAATTATTAATTCTATTAATAATGCCATTTAGCACATATTTTACAACAGAAGCAACACCCACCAAGCTGTTCAGTGGCTTCTTCTCTTTCATCTGCCAGAATAAATTTCTCAAGATGGGACTACTTTGTTTCTGAATATTATTATTTAATTCTGTTAATTTTTGGAAAACATAAAGCATGAAACAGGTATCATTGCATTGATTTTTTTTCTCTTTTTTTTTTTTTTCCTGCCTCAAGATGTAAACAACAGTTACATAATTTAAATCAAGCACTGTGCTCCCTCACTCAATTCTTGCTTCTACTTTATTATTTACATAAATTCATCGGAGACCAAAGAGTAAGAGAGCTCATTCCGACTCAGAACATCAAGCACAAGTTATTGCTGTCCATAAATTTATTCTAATTTGATCCACAAACCCTCTTTTTCTACAGTTGTTTCTTAGTGTGTACCCTTGACGACTTCCTTTCCTTTGAATTCTGTTTGCAAGATCTGTACATTACTCTACACCATTCTGAATACTTTCCATATATGCATAATCTCATTAAGTTGTATAAAAATAAGCCCTTCTAGGACTACAGTCAGTTTAGGGGGGCAACCTTTTTTCCACATCAATGCTATACACTTTCTGCACATCAGGGTGACCTTCCAAGGATCTTTCTCCTCATTATGGCTTTCCAGAGCTGGTTCTTTGTACCTGACAACGTAGCAGACCTATCTGGGAGCAATACCTGGGTGCCTCTAGAGTAGCCATTTTTATAGCCACTGTTGTTCATTAAGTTTTTTTCGATACCTTGATACCATAATTAATTTTTCTTCCCCTGATCTTGAGATGGGGTAATTGCAAACTTCGTGCCAATGGAAAAAATCTCCATGCTTTACAGTTCAGTATCTGAAGCTGTGTCTGATGCCTTATAAAGAGACATAGTTTATTCTTTTGCTTTCTCTTCTCGCTCTGTGATTTTTTATCATCAGATGTTTATTCACAACACAACACTTCATAATGAAAATTCTCCCCTCTCCTTTCCTCTTAATTAAAATCTTACCTTATTTTTTCCTGTGCTTCTTAGAATAAGATCAAAGAAAAGTGTGTTCTTTGAGTCTAGATCTACAAAGGGATTAAACACATAGGAAAATATCCAGACCATGTACTGTAATGTATGAAAATGCAGTATGTTGCCTGAGAAGGGTGAAATGTTAGGAATGTAGGAAGCTGGACTGCTTGAAAAGATGATGGTTAGGTGTCTCCAAAAGGTGATTAAAAAAATTCTCATAAACTGAAAAGTCAACAGCTGCCCAACAACAACTACTACTACTACTACTACTCAGGATTAGGTCTGCTTTCCTGTCCTGCATCTATGAAAGTCATTGTGTAGAGCTGTATCCCCAGGACAGTCACCTACATAAGGAAGGATCGCTCAGGCAGTTAACAGGGCTGCTGCCTGTCTTTTGCAATATATTCCCAGGCTTATAATACTTAGGAAGTGCTAATGTTTTTTTTAGTGCTCCACCCGAGGGCATTTCTTTGAGCCTGAATATAAACCTCGCACTTCCCTAGATCACTGCTGCTAGAGTTAATGAAGTCAAAGCACCTGCCATGGAACTGTTGATCACAAGGTGATGTGCAGATTCAGACCCTGACAGAGCTCATGCAAAGAGCAATGTTGATCTGTCATCTGTCATAAGCAGCTGAATGCCTGGGTGGCAGGAGAAAGAGTTCAGTTTCTGTCCCTATAATTTTTTTATTATTATTTTATTTATTTATTTATTTATTTTGGTGTGTGCGTATGAACTACAAAATTCCAGGAACTGTGAATGTAAAGTAAAGAATGAGTGAAGACACTACTGATGCAGATTTAAACCCCACCTTTGTTCTGTGTGTCTGAACCTTACAGCAGCATTGTTATTTCCCTCCTTAACCTGACTTTCTCTTCTTTCAAGCAATTTACACCTACTGTTCTCCTGCACTCAGTAAGAGCTGAGAGTAGACTTGCCACTGTCACTTATTATCTCTAAGGCCTTGCCAGAGAATAGGAAAAAGAACAGAAAAACAATGAAGCACAGCTTCTGGAAACTACCCTGAATTTAGTGATAGTTTCAAACAGGAGAATTTCCTTTTTTTTCAGTTGGTGGGAGACCAGGATAAGACAGAATAGAGAATTAGTTCTAATTTTGCTTCTTAGCAGCTTTTCTAACTTCTAAAGCATTTACATGTAAAACAGATGAGTCATTCCTTAAGGTGCTCAGGGTGCAGGCAGATTTTCGGGCTGAATTGCTAAATACTCAGGCATTTTTCCTCCCCATAAAGCCATTGCAAAAGCATTGCTGTCTCTGTCACAGAGCAGCAAGGGCTGTCCAAGGGACATGGAGCCAAGGCTGACTCTGGGACAGGCATTGCCCTCACCAGTGGAGGGCAACCCAGCAGGGTCTGATAAGGATGGGCATACCTAGGTCCTGGCAATGGAGAAAGCTCCCTCAGGGTCCTGACAAAGTTTCTACAAACACACTTTTGTATTATTGTAAGAAGTTGACTTACTGTAGGAGGAATAGGAGATTAAATGAGGTTATGGAATTTTCTTCCAAAAGAAAGGCTCTTTCACTAATTTTCTTTGAATATAACAGATGGTTTTAGCAAACCCTAGACATAACCTTTTCAGACATAATTCTCCAAAATAATCATTGAAGAGCTCTGCTGTGTTCTTTGATTGGGATTTATCTTGCCTAACTTTAGTTCTCTTTTATGCTAGGCTGGTTATCTGGGGTAAATGGACCACAATAAAGCCATGTCTTTGATAGCTACCTGAATGTAAAAAAAATTACTTCTGGAAAAAGACTTTTTGTGGTGATTACAGAGGAATGCTTGTCCCTAAGTTCAGCTGGATGTTGAGCTCTGCCATCAGTCCCTTTCTGTCACTGCTACTACTCTTCAGGAAGAATTGCAGATTGTTATACTACAGATATTTTGTTCTACCCTTGGTCCTTCCACATCCATTTGGAGATGAAGAGCCTAATGTTAGTGTTGTGTCATTCAGGGACAGATAAATTGTACTGCGCTGTCAGCATCTTGGCCTCTTCCGAGAGATATGCATTTCTGAGAACAATATGCATTTTATCTTCTTAAAGTCTTCTGTCATGCCTTTATAGAACAATTTGTATTTCAGTTGTTATATGGGTAAGTCAGTATTATTTAATATGGATTCATCATATATAAATTAACTATTTCTATAAGTAATTTGGATTTGGAAGATTGGCCGTGCTGAAAATGAATGCTCAATAATGTGCTCATTTACATGGTTTTCATATAGAAAAATTAAATTTAATAGTAAATAATTTAATAATAAACATTTGAGGTACTTGTAAAACACAGTCAGTCATTTACTTTAAAGCAGGTGGAAGAGCTCACCCAAGAGTCACTCACAGGAAGGACTCTGAGCAACTTGTTCTGCATAGGATCTGATTTGTTGCTTGCTTCACATTTTCAATTAGGCCCTAATTCTGTAGCCCTTATTCATGAGGGTATTCTCATTACAAGAAGGGACTAGAAGAGCATAGGTTGTTTAGTCTAGCCAAACAAAGGCTGAGAAGAGATATGATTGCTGTCTATGAATATATCATAGGGGTAAACACAGGAGAAGGAGAAGCACTATTTAAGTTTAAGGACAATGTTGGCACAAGAACATATGGGTATTAACTGGCTATGAATAAATTTAGGCTGGAAATTAGAAGAAGGTTTCTAGTCATGAGATCAATGAAGTTGTGGAAGAGGCTGGGTAAGAAGAGGATGGGGGAAGAGGGAAATAAACTATTCTAAAGAAAAAGCTAATTCAGGTTATGGAAAAGTTTATGATGGAAGTGCTGTGATAGCACACACTTCATCCAGTAGACTCTTTCCAATTTTATATTCTTATTCTCTTAATTAAAGCCCCAAATTTGGTATTTTAAATTTTAATTCTGAATTACAATCTGAAGTGTAAACTGTATTAGAAAACTCTGCTGAGTGACATATATTGCTAGAACTGGGTTTAATATATTCAACAATATATTCTGCAAGTAGGCCTTGTAAAACATTCAGGAATACAGTAATAGTCTGGATTATCTAGAGATCAAGACAGATTACATCTCAAGTGTTTGGAATTGCATTCAGCTGAATTCAGTAAATTTTTGCACTTTGGTGCAAAATAATAAAACGAGTTAGGAGGAAAAAAGGATTTAGTTTTCAAATGAAAGAGAAAATTGAGGCAAGAACAAAAAACAGAACCATGGAAAATTGTAGAGAAACTAGAAATCATACAGCCTATAGGCAAAGCAGTTCACCCTGATGAAGTGCAGTTCAAAGGGCATACAGCTGCAACTACTGCAGTCTTGCAACCAAGAGAATATGATGCACCTTCCTTCGTTGCTGTTGTTTATTTTTTACATATGTTACTACTGACACCGTTTCTTCAGTGTAAATAGCTCCTCATTAGGTCATACAGGAATGGCCAGATTGGAGATCAACCAGAGACACCTTAGTCTGTCTGCCTACATGCTTGTGGACCTACTCTTAAATTATGGGATAGAGCCTGTAGGTAGAACTGCACTATATGGTCTGCGTATCTACTGGTTCATCTTGGTTCATCTGCTTGACTCATATGTAACAGCACTGTGTAGCTCTCTTTCAAGCACTTATTAAACATTCAGGAAATGAAAACATAAAGGTTTGCATATGTCACTGATTTAATTCTGAAGTTGGATATGTAATTCACTGTCTGTCGCTCTTTGTGGAATAGCTCTGTCCTGGAGTATCTGGTTACTAAACTTCAGGACAGGGCTTCTGTTCTTGATCTATACTTCAACAGTGTCCAGCAGTTTGATAGCCTGGTTCATGTTTGGATCTCCTGTGCATTGACACAATAAGAATATATTTAATAATAGTTGTAATAATAGGGAGAATAGGGTCACAGAGAGTGAATAGGAAAACCCATTTTCAAAGGCTCCTCTATTTGCTGCATGTGGATGAATAGCTTAGTCTGAGTACAGGTCTGGCTTTTGGGACTAGACAGTACATTTATATGGATCAATAACCTCTCCTCAATTGGAAAAAAAGTCTGTATTCTAGCTAAGATCTGTTTGCTCAGACAAATAACATAAATTGAATTTTTATAGGATTGAAATTGTTAGGCAAAATACTTAAACCTCAAAACAAATCTTCTTTGTAATCAGACTATAGGAAGATTACTTTAGCAAAGTGTTTTAGCCCTTTAGGAAATGAGAAATAATATATACTTTTTTCTCAATGCGAATTATTTATTCACAAAAACAGTATATGATGATGGCCTGAAATCTGATATCACTTACATAACTGGCACATTTAAGGATAGCATTTCTATTTTTATTTGCAAATTATACAGTGTATATTATGCATTCATAAAAATATTGCACTTCAAAAGACAAATAGTATGACAGACAGCAACTTTGAAAGTAACACTGTAAGCAAAAGAACCTTTTTATATTATTTTCTGTACAGTTATGAAAAAAATATTTTAAAATCTGCATTGGTGCCCATAACAACATGCAGGAAAAAAAAATACGACATGTAAAAAAATACAGATGAAAAACACAATAAGGATTTAAAATTGCTAACTGTGAAGCCTGTATGCATATATGAGGAGTGTGCTGGGTTCAAACTCTAAAAATTTGTTGGAATTCCTCTTGGATTTATCAAATCCCAGTCTTACAAGCTCTCTCAATCACATCTTATTTTTTCAGCAGTGGGGGTGATTGGATAAACCACAAAGAGAAATGGTAGATGCTCCTACGGTTAAAATCAAGTTCAAATGCTTTTCTGGAAAGTGTTCACATGTCTTTGGGGATGAATAAAGGTAGAAATGGGTGAAAATTAATTGTCCAGAGTAAACATGAGATCACATTAGAAGACATGTAGTTGTAAAGAAACACTACAGCTTTAAAAATCTGCAAATCTCCATGGAAAAACAGTTATGTAAGAAGAAAAGAGGTTACACTAAAGAAAGTTACTCACTCTACTTTATATGCAGCTGCAGTCACAAATTTACATTCCTATATATGTGCTACTATAGTACATATAGTTTTTAAAAAGGGGGTTCACTGCACTAGTTAGTTTGTTGAAAGAACAAAGGTTGTAGCTAGTTAATTATCTATTAAAACTAAATCTTGCTAATTGTACAGATAAGTACTTGTTACTGTTTACCCTCTGTCTTCGGGGTATCTTCAAGATATTTATCTTTTTTAAGTGAATAAGTTGTACACTTAATATATTTTGTGGTGCAGTTACAGCAGGGAAGGCTTGCACAAGTGAATGACGTTACCTGCTAATAAAAGGGGAAAAGGAACTTTAAATTGCACCGTTCCTCTGTAGGTATCTCCAAAATGCAAAATGACAGCTGTTTAATATCACATAAAAACACTGTAACGAGAGGTTCATAAAAAGTGAAAAAGAAAAGAAGTTTTCTTCAATAGAAGCTAGCAGATAAATTTTGATAAAGCAGGAGCTAAAACTATGATACACAGTCTCAAATCCAAAGCTGGTCTGTGAGTCAAGGTGAGACCCATAATCATAGTTGTGGGTTTTTCCTCCCGGCACTTGATCTGACATCTCTCTCGTTGGATAAACTATCACTACTGTGTGAAAAAGTAAACTGAGAATCACTGATAAATACCCTCAGAGTCATAATCTACCATTTTTACTTTTACAAAAGCTATACAATCTTGTCATGTTCTTTAGCAAACAGCATGCCTCATCAAAAAGATAGTGCAAGAGCTAGCTGGAAAACAACATTTTTTCTGTCATGAAACACTGTGTGTGACACTTCACTATTGTTTTCAGCTTCAGCTCAGGACAATTGAAAATTAAAGTAGGTGATCCTTCAAGTTCCAATATAATTTTCTACATCTACATCTATGACTACTAACATTGTTAAAGATTTTTCAAACTGAAAACTGTCAGTTAACATTTGTGATTACAATTGATAAGATCCATTTTAATAGTAATAAATGCATTCCCATCCCAAAGGAATCTTTCTAGTATTGATCTGTGGTTTAGAGTGAGAGCTCTGTAGAGTTTAGTTAATTTTTATTTTCTGTTAAAAGAAAAAAAAAAAGGTATATTTTTGCTTTTTCTTTTAAATTTTCCAGAACATTTTTTTCAAAACTTGTGTAGGGTGCTTTGGACTATGTGTTTGGTAAACCAGACAAACACAAAAATGTTTATTTGAACTCTGCCTCACCTCTCCCCTCCCACTACCATGCTGGCCTCATTCATGATCCTTGCAAAATACCTTAAATAAATAAATAAATAAATAAACAAGACAGAGATGGTTCAATGAGTTCAAGGCAATAATAACAGTCAAAAGTTCAGATTCGGGTACACTAGCTGAGCTTTCTCATGAAACGTGTATAATGCCTATTCACTCTGTTTGCTGTTTCTGCCAAATGCATTAATCTCACATTTCCTGAGTGCTAGATTTGATCAAAATCTATTTTGCTTAAAAAATAGAGGTAAAAAAAGTCAGAAATTATAATGCTGTAAAGAACTGTACTGAGCAGGGCAAGAAAGCCTTGATTTTTCCTTGTTGGTTCCTTCTATTGGAGGTTTTTTGTTGGTGGTCTCAAAACATCAACAGGAAAAAAAAATAAAGCAAAATCTTAGGTGTAAGATTGTCAATGCAGAAGACAAAAGTGTTCTAAATTGGTTCAGTCCCAGACTTTGGACAGAGCTAAGGACAATGACAAGCCTTCCCAGCATTTGGCCCAGAGTCATAATTTCAACATAGTAAATTAAATTAAATTTAATTTAAAAAGCCAGCCCAAACAGGGGAACCTTTGTTCTTTTGTAGAAAGAGTCCATGGTAACGTTGTAATATACTTAAAAAGCTAATGATAGAGCCAGGACTACAATATGCATGTCATCCATTTCCAAAGCCACTGAATGATCCCATAGGTAGCAACTCAGCAGTCAGAGCTTACTGTTTGACTTTGACTACTATTGTCCTTCATTATAGTTAAGCCCAGACCAATACACCAGGCTTTAGACAATAAAGCACCATCCTTAAGTAAGACACTATATGAACTGATTGAAATCTAGTTTATCCAAAGTTTTGGTATAAATGATAACTCTTCACTGATGACAATTCAATTCAGGATTAGCGTCCCCACATACTGAATACAATTCTATATTTCTCAACCTGCTTATATCTGCATTTGTTTTCCATTCTCACTACTGTATCTCAGTAGTTTTTTTCTTGTTTCTCAGCATTTCTGGAGAATTCAAATTATGTGCTCATATCTTCAGAACTAAAATATAAAGACATTGTTAATGCTTTATCAACAGATTGATATTGAAGAATCTAATGTTTCCTCCCTGCTAAACTGGATACTGTTTTAAATGAATTCTTTGCCAGAGCAAGTTTCCATCACAGTCTTGTTACACAATATTACATTATGGAAAACTCAACATTGCATTTAATGTCTTGATTTGTAAATGTTTTTCCTACTTAATTTCTCTCTTTAACAAGGTGATATCTCATTCAAATGGATAGTTTTCATTAAGTTCCTTAAATTATTGGTATTTGTCATTCCTACAAATGCATCCCTAGAAGTCTCTTTCAGCTAGAAAACCCATTACAGTGGGATTAGCGCAAATACTTAAACTAAGACAGTCTCTGTCCTCCAGGTTCTCATTCAGACATTCATGAATAGAAAAAGTTTTCCAGACCTCATCATGGAGTAAGTCAACTAAGTCACAAATCCTTAAATGTATAAGACTGCTTAAATATCACTGAAATCAATGGTAGTCAAATCCCTTAATGCATTTGACAATGAGGATTGAAGAATTAAATGACTTTTTGCAGGTTACAAAAACATCCATTGACAGAACTAGAAATGAATTTTTTATATACCAAATTTTAATCCAATACCTTTACCACAAGATTATCCTATATCTCAAACCTTCCATAAACAAACAAACAGTGTTAGAATAAATACTAGAAGCCAACCTATGTATATCTTAATCTGGGAAAGAACTGTACTGACAACACCAAACAGGTGTACACAGGGTTGTGATGCATAATTTGTGGTTTTGTTTGTTTTGTTTGTTTGTTTGTTTTAATGAAGACCTTGTTTTTCTGTAGAATAATAACTAGAAGGTTAATATATAGCCTGTTTTAGAAATTGCATTGGTGAATAAATTGTACTGTGCAAGATGATCCTTGCAGTAGGTCTGATCTGGAAAGAGAGAGAATTTTGTGCAATAAAGGGTAAAAATTAAATTTGCATCACATATTCCAGATGAATGTTACATGAGTGTATCTGTGGCAAAATGGATTGGCATAAGGTGGAGGGCATAAAAGAAACATATATTTAGGAGGGGTAAGATCACAAATGGTATCTCAAATTAGTCATGGTCAATGATGTGTGTCGTCGCCCCCCTCTCTCATTAAAGAGAGATGCAGAATGAGATAAAACTTTACATTTTTTCTCAAGAATCTAAAATATTCATAACATTTTTGGAAAGTAATGCCCAGAAACAGATGTTGCGGAGAGCTGTTTTCTTCCAGAGAGTTGTGAATTTGCATTGCTGAGTCCCTGCAGAAGCTCTGATCCCTCTGCAATCCACAGGGCTCCTTCTACATGTAGGGACAGTGGAGTGAGGTTGAGATGGTGGTACTTGGGCTTACACAGTGGTTCTCTCTTGGTGAACCCAATCCACAGGCAGATGTGTCACTAATCTTTATTACTGAATAACAGATAACGGGAACTTGTATTTTTTAAAAGCTGTGAATAATCTCATGAGGTTGTTACCCTGATGACCTTCAATAAAGCCAAAAAAGAAGCTGTGTATAGTTGCTGAAAGACTGTATCTTTCTCTTTCTTAAACTTCCTTTCATTTTGTTTCAATTCATGTGCTTGGTGGGGGCGGTATATACTTTATTTTTATTTTTATCTTAAATATATTCCTGCAGTTACATCACGGGCTACCTTCTATTGTTTTATAGGCATGTGTCATTCACAGAGCACTGTTTGAAATAAAGTGCAGGAGAAAATGCATATGATTAACACAGCAGCGAGGTTGGCTGTTCTAGCTCTGAAACAGCCATTCCAAGGTCGAACAGGATTCCTATTGCTCCTTCGTGGGAACTTTACATACAGGCCACAGCTTGCTTCAAATGATTGTTGTCCATATGTCTGATAATTCATTTGCCTATGCAGTTCTTTTCCTATAATGTAGGAAAAGAAGGGAGCAGTAATAACAGTGTTCCCAAGTCTACTGAAAAAGGGAGGAAATCTGCTACCCTTTCTGTGCAAAGTATCGAGAATTTCAATGTATTTAAACTTTAAACTCCTCAGGTCAGACTATCTTGTTATGATGTACAGCACCCAAACCCTCTCTGTGGATAACATAATATAATGTTATATTGTAACACAGTGTCAGGAAAATGCTCAGATACCTGATAACAGCAGATACCCCAGCTGTTAACCTAAGTGATGAGGTCTCCTTGCTGCCAAACCGGCCTCTAGAAAGGTGAGTAAAGCAATCTTGCACCTACTGGAAAGGGGAAGGTTGAACTTTCTCATTCCTGTGAAGAAAAATAGATTCTGTTTCTTATCCTACCCCTGCTGAGTCCAGAAACATCCAGCCGGTCACTACCTGAAGTAGGTGCAAGGGGTCTCAAAGGCTTCACGATGGAAATGGCCAAAGTGGTTAGCACCTGCCCAGGCAGCAGCTCTACCCATAGACGCTGGTGTTGGGTGCACGTAGTTGCTCTCTCAGTGTGTTTCTGCAAATAGGCATGTATGAGGGTTTTACCCCAATTTCCACTGAGATCAACTAAGGTGGAAATTCATTCAGAATTAGGATTCTGTATACCACAAAGACTGGAGCCACAGCTGCTCTGTACACCAGGTTTCAGAACAGTTCTCCAAATATACTAAAAATACTGTGGAGTAATCTTATTGCTTATCCTCTACATAACCGTAAGCGCTACAAATTGTCCTGTGTTCACAACTGCCTTTTGTCCGCTTTTATTTCTACAAAGAATTGTGTGCCTGCAGTAATGCAAATCAGCCCTGCTTCTATATTTTGAAACTTGTGCCATTTCAGAGCTTCCCTTCACTTCTGTTTTCTAGCTTCTTTTGAAAGAACATCAGCTCCTTCCATGTTGATCAGATTTTCCTCAGTTTAATAAATGAACATTTGATTACATTGAGATGTGGGACAATTTGTCTTTGTTGATATTCTTTGTGGCATACCTAAATATTATTTAGATGAAGCCACTTTCCAATGAAATTACTCTCTGCAGGGGCCTGAAAGTGGCAAATTTTTTTTTTAAAAACAACCGTGCCACGCATGTGAATAGCTGGAAGCAGTTGCTTATGGAATTTTAATAGCTAGATTATAACCTCTATTTCTATAAAGAGGCACAGTTATTACAGTTTGAAGTGTGTTGTAATTTTTTAAAAGTAATTGTACATGGATTCTCCTAAACCAATAATACATCTCAGACTGATTTCCTACATTTAATATACACTGTGACACAGAGTGGAAATGTGAGTCTTCAGCATGAGCCTTAAGAACTAAGGAATAAAATTGCACTTAAATTATGTTTATTCAGAAGACCTCTTTTCCTTTTGTAAATCTTAAGTGCAGATTTAAATCTTCCTCCATTGGTATGATTAAGAATCAAAAGAAAAAAAGAAAGGTGTGTGTGTGTGTGTATGAACAGGCTACACAGCAAGGAGGATAGGAGCTGCAGGATATAGAATCTGTTCTCAGTTCAGCCCTTCATTAGATGTGGGACCCTGGACAAATTGTGTTTTTGTTTTTTGTTTTCTTTTGTGTGTGATTTTGTATGTTTAAGGCATAACCACATCACTAAAAGGTTAACATTTTCTCTGTGAAATCTCATCACGATGGGACTCAAGCTTCCAACTTAATAAAGCTGGAAATTATAAAGTATTATATCATCTATATCTATATCTATATCTATCTATATCTATCTATATCTATGTCTATATCATCTATCTATATATCTAAATCTATTATTTTTAGTCTTGTTATTTTTAGTCATCAAACTGAAATAACTGTAATTTCTCTGACTGCTAGAGGAACTTTAAATGTTTCAGTGAATGGTCCTAGGGGCATGTGACTCCTCACACAGTTTGTTTGTACACTGGTGGAACCAGCCTGAGCAAAGCCTCTTGATCTCAGAAATGGGGCCAAGCAATACTGTCATGCAAAGAGTTAATAACCAATTGGGATCAAATTTGCTTTTCCCCCCAGTAACTCCAGATCCTACCTTGTCTCAGCAACCACCAGGGAAAATGCCATAAACCTTAAATGAAAAGTAGCTCATCTGACTGATTTGCTTCTCCTTTCCCCAAGAGATGCCTGATTTTGACTGAAGGAGGCTCTTAAGAAGTGCTCTGTTTCATGTTTGAATATTTATAGAAACCTTGATGAAAACCTGCATGTCCTTCTCCTCTTTGCTTCTGATAAAGAAGCCCACTGCTTGTAAATACAAGAAAAAGTCCACTATCAATGATGTATTGTGTGTCTAAAGCAGCAGTTTAGTTCAGAAAATACTGTTTGTTTGTTTGTTTGTTTGTTTTTTTCTCATTGATTTTGGTTTTGATCTCTCTATTGTTTCCAGATAGTTAATGACAAGTTAACATCATCTATGTGTAGATGGTTGTGAAAGTTGCAGTGCTTCCTAGAGTGGCCTGAAGTAAAGGAAGAAGATATCTACAGGACAGTTTCTTACCCCAGGCAGTGGGGCATCATACATGCAGTGGATATGTTTGATCCAGCCTATCAAAGTATATTTAAGATCCCCCAAGCTCCGTACATGAGAAATGTGGGGAACCTCAGCATCAACCACTCAGACCTAACAATGTTATCTACTGCACTGCATTAACAGCTAGTGCAGGTATAGATTTATGTGTTTATGTCTGCACTGAATTCTTGGCTGTACTTTGGAAATACACGTTAGCTTCATATAAGCAGTTGGTAGGACCAACTATCTTAGGAAGGTAGGACTTAAAAAGAACCCTTGGGCCAATTGTAGATTCTTTCTTTCACAGACAATTTATCCATCCTTTCCATAAATGGATACAACTTTACTTAAATATATGAGACTGTTTAACAGTCACTGAATTCAATGGTACTCAGACACTTTAATACATTTGAGGGAGATCAGTACATCACCAAGGATTTTTTACCCCTTCCACCCTATTGTAAATTTGTTTCAGACCTCAGTACTCAGCCAGAAATTCCCATTATTTTTATTCTGAGCTAAGGATACAGTCAGTTACCTATACCATCCCTTAACACAGGATAGTTTTTCTTCCTTACCAATGCTTCCTGTCCATTTCCAATGTGCATGCAAACAGACCTTGTACCTATTCTCAGCCTTTGTTTGGCTGAAAAGCCGTTCTGGCATTTTATTTTATTTTTTTTTAATAGAAGTTTTTCATTTATTTAATTATGCAGAAGGTTTCTCTTTACTTATTCCATTCTGAGGTAATCTTTTCTGAACTGTACCTACTGCTCCTGACAAGGTTTTTGCAGACTAACTTAATAAATATAATGATTTTCCATCTCTACTGGCACTACTTTTTCTGAGCCATCCTTGGATCACATCAACATTTTTACGGTTGTGTTACACTGATGACTCATAGTCATCTTGCGACTAACAAGTGCGCCAGACCCTTGTCATCTTATCTGTGTGTTAAGCTCCCAGCTACTATCAGAAGTTCTTATTAGTCTGTAATAGCACAACCTTATATGTTGTACTATTTAATTTTTTTCACTTCAATTCAGACTTTGCAGTCTTCAAGGTAATCTTTTCTTTTTTGAGTCTCTCTCTGTATTGACAATGTCTCCTAACTTTGTGCAACTGTGGTAGTATCTTTTATGCTGACATCATTAATAAAAGTTTTAAACAGAAGTGGCCATAAGATTTTTTTTTTAAGTTTTCACATTGTATAATTTATACCCCATGAATTTCACCTTCATTAGAGGGAAAATTCCTTGGGAAATATTTTGTTTGCCCTCAGCTGTGAATATGCAGGTTGGACATGTGAAGGTTTGGGACAGCCTTGGCTGCAGTGATCATGAGATGGTGGAGTTCCGGATCTTGCGAGGAGGAAGCAGGGCAAAAAGTAGGGTCGCAACCCTGGACTTCAGGATACCAAACTTTGGCCTCTTCAGGGACTTACCTGGAGGAATCCCATGGGTCAGGGCCCTAGGGAAGGGGGGTTCAGGAGAGCTGGTCAATATTCAAGCATCACTTCCTCCAAGCTCAAGATCTATGTATCCCTATGAGCAAGAAGGCAAGCAAGAGGGGCATGAGATCTATGTGGATGAGCAAGGAGCTCCTGGCAAAACTCAAATGGAAGAAGGAAGTAGTATACAGCATGTGGAAAAAGAGACAAGCCACTTGGAAGGAATATAGGGACCTTGTCAGGCGACGCAGGGATGCGACGAGGAAGGCCAGAGTCCATTTGGAATTAAATCTGGCAAAGGATGTCAAGGACAACAAGAAGGGCTTTTTTGAATATATTAATAGCAAAAGGAAGACTAGGGAAAATGTAGGCCCTCTGCTGACTGGGGTGGGTGACGAAGATACAGAGAAGGCAGAGTTGCTGAATGACTTCTTTGCTTCAGTCTTCACTGCTAAGACCAGCCCTCAGGAATCTCTGACCCTAGAGACAAGGGAGGAAGTCTGGAGAAAGGAGGACTTTCCCTTGGTCGAAGAGGATCGGGTCAGAGATCTCTTAGGCAAACTTGACACCTACAGATCCATGTGCTCTGATGGGATGCACCCATATGTGTTGAGGGAGCTGGCAGATGTTATTGCTAGGCCACTGTCTGTCATCTTTGAAAGGTCATGGAGAACAGGAGAGGTGACTGAGGACTGGAAGAAAGCCCATGTCACTCCGGTCTTCAAAAAGGGCAAGAAGGAGGATACAGGAAACTACAGGCCAGTCTGCCTCACCTCCATCCCCGGAAAGGTGATGGAGCAGCTCATCCTGGAGGTCATCTCCAGGCACATGGAGGAGAAGAAGGTGATCAGGAGTAGTCAGCATTGATTCACCAAGGGGAAACCATGCTTAACCAATCTGATAGCCTTCTGTGATGGAATGACTAGCTAGGTAGATGAGGGGAGAACAGTGGATGTTGTCTACCTTGACTTCAACAAGGCTTTTGACACTGTCACCCATAACATCCTCATAGGCAAGCTCTGGAAGTGTGGGTTGGTTAAGTAGACAGTGAGGTGGATTGAGAACTGGCTGGATGGCAGAGCGCAGAGGGTTGTGATCAGCACCGCTGAATCTAGTTGGAGGCCTATAGCTAGCGGTGTCCCTCAGGGGTCTGTACTGGGTCCAGTCCTGTTCATCAGTAACCTAGATGATGGAACAAAGTGCACCCTCAGCAAGTTTGTTGATGACACAAAACTGGGAGGAGTGGCTGGTACACCAGAGAGCTGTGTTGCCATTCAGAGGGACCTGGACAAGCTGGAGAACTGGGTGGTGAGGAACCTCATGAAGTTCAACAAAGGCAAATGCAGGATATTACACCTAGGGTGGAATAACCCCTTACACCAGTAGAGGTTGGGAGCTGACCTGTTGGAAAGCAGCTCTGTGGAGAAGGACCTGGAAGTCCTGGTGGACAGCAGGTTAACCATGAGGCAGTAGTGTGCTCTTTTGGCCAAGAAGGCCAATGGTGTCCTGGGGTGCATTAGGAAGAGTGTTGCCAGCTGGTCGAGGGAGATGATTGTCCCCCTCTACTCAGCCCTGGTGAGGCCACACCTGGAGTATTGTGTCCAGTTCTGGGCTCCCCAGTACAAGAGGGACATGGAGCT
>VXAA01006356.1:443762-457039 GCA_013399115.1 Anseranas semipalmata
CTGGAGAACAAGTCCTACAAGGAGTGGCTGAGGGAGCTGGGGTTGTTTAGCCTGGAGAAGAGGAGGCTCAGGGGCGACCTTATCTCTCTCTACAGGTACCTTAAAGGAGGCTGTAGCAAGGTGAGGATCGGTCTCTTCTCCCACGTGTCTTGTGATAGGATGAGGGGGAATGGGCTAAAGTTGCACCAGGGGAGGTTTAGGTTGGATATTAGGAAAAACTTCTTTACTGAAAGGGTTGTTAGACATTGGAACAGCCTGCCCAGGGATGTGGTTGAGTCCCCATCCCTGGAGGTATTCAAAAGATATTTAGATGCAGAGCTTAGTGATATGGTTTAGTGGAGGACTTGGTAGTGTTAGGTCATAGGTTGGACTAAGTGATCTTGGAGGTCTTTTCCAACCTAAATGATTCTGTGATTCTGTGATTCTGTGCTCTAGGTGACCCTACTTGAGCAAGTGGACTAGATGATCTCCAGAGGTCCCTTCCAACCTCAACCATTCTGTGATTAATTTTATACAATGTCTTTGAAATACCATAAAAAAAAAAAGGAGTTGTTATTTTGTATCTAGCATCTGAAGTCTAAAAGATAATAAGAGAAAATTTGAAATAAATGATCAAGTCTCCAGATGTGAGAAAATATTTAAGGATTAAAGCACAGTAGACAAGTCATTGAGGTACCAAAAGTGGATCTTTTCAATTTTTCGCTTCCAAGTTTTGATCTGCAGTTTTCAAATCTTGTACATTTGAGGATACTGTTAGTAATCAATGTCCTGCTGCATCCAGCCCTTTGAAGACAGGCTGCTGCCTCTGTTTTCTCAGGGTGATTTCCAGGGCTTCCTCTGCCTCCTGTTCTATCATCTCGTGGGACTTATATTCACTCTGAGCTAATAAGCTTGCTGGGGCCTGGCTAATTCGGTCCATCGAATAGTGCAATGGTAGCACTAAGGATTTCTAATTCCAGGAGTCTAGTTCCAATCACAGCCTGTTCATCATGTGTCCTTGCTCCTCAGAAGTAAAGCATACATCATTGTCAGGGAGCACCTGGCTCAAACGATAACTCAGGTATTCCTCTTCATAAATGTAGGTATTGACATCATCTTGTTGGTTTCCCTGGTTGCTATAGCAATCAATGGAGAAAGGGAGAATGGTTTTAGGCAGAGTACTGCAGATAAAAAAAAAAAAAAAGTATTAAATTGAGCTACATAAATGTAGTTGGCATGAAGTGGCACAAACAGCTTGGCTTTAAAGCCCTTCTTTATAGATGGGGAATTTGCAATGAGGAGGACCAACAACTTCTGCCAAAATAACTCTTGAGCAGTTGAGCTAGAGATGGAATTGAAAAGGGAACATTTTGTTTACATTTAAAGGTGACTGATTGGCAGGGAATTAAGTAAACATCACTTTATCTCCCTTTGCTTTCCCAGGGTAATAGATAAGATGGGATGAGGTAGAGTGAATTGTGCTTCCTGGGTGCTCAAATCTTAGTGCAGGCATCCCCTTAACAATGGGCATATGAGTGCAGATAGGTGTGATAAATACACAATCAAGTGCTGGGATCAAATCAAGTGTTAATGCCACAAATTTCAGCTCAGTAAAATTAAACAACATGACTGCTGTCTTCTACACTAAGGCAGATAAGCACAGGAATTTCAAGGTGTCCAGTATGCCCAAAAGCTCCTATTGAGCTTGATAACTGTTGCAAGAGCTAAAAGCTCTGAAAACTGGTCCCCATTTGTACTCTGTTCCCAAGATGTCACTGTTCTACCAGATAACTTTGGAAATTCACTCCACTTTACTCTGCCTCAGTTTCCCTATCCATGAAATGGAAAAAAATATATATCTTGAACTGTCTGTACAAAGTTTTTTTTTTCTTTTTTTTTCTTTTTTTTTTTTAATAGCTAAGTAGTAATAATACTATGCTTATTTAATTGATAATAGTTTTGTTTAATTAAAACTTTTGACCTGTCCCTTTAAATATGTTTGGTGAGAAAATACAGAACAGCATACAGCCATAATCCTGAACACTCAAAGTCAAATAATTCTTACTAGAGCAGAAAAGGAATAATACAGAGGACAATGTGGGATACAGAAATATCCAAACTGAGATAAGCTGTTGAACTGAGAGCTGCAGCAAGAGCGCAGCATATTAATTATGATTATTTACATTTCACAATTCTATAGCAGCATTCATTTCCAACAAGCTTTCCAAACTATATATAGGCACTGCAGGGATGCTTCACAGTAAGAACGTTTTCTATAGTCTCTCTTCCTAGAGGATGGTATTGAGTTGATACAGGATGCTCACCTCAGAAGTTGGGCAAAACACTTTTATCTAAATAGTCCAGTCAATCCCAGCTTAGAGAGAAACTGTATTTACTCATTCAAAATGCATATGAAAGGCAGTCCATCAGGAGTTTAAAAACAAATGACAATCTGGTTTCTTTAGTGCAGTTGCTGAGTTTCTGGCAACTTGATAGAGACTTCTCTGCCTGCACGTTAAAGCTGCAGCCTTTTATTGGACAAAGCTTAAAACTGGAACATACATTGAAATTTTGGGACATATATTTTTTTTATTTTTTTATTTTTTGAATAAAATAATAGGCTAGTCTGTAGGAGGCTAGAAATTCAGCTGAGAGGAAATCACAGTCTGCAATTATGCAGAGACATTTTTACACTTCCTTCACTAGGAAGACTCTCTTCAAATAAGATTAAATTACTTTTAGCTATAAAGGGTGAAAACCTGGACTATAATGGAAGTCAATGTTAAAATTCTTGTTATATCCAGTGGAATCAGAACTTACTTACAATACTGTTTTGTAGTGGCTTTATCCTTTCTGCAGAGCAGCAAAGGGATTTATTTTTCTCCTTGGATTCACTCTTAGGCTAATTCAGTGAGCTATGATATATTTCTAGTTGCTGTAGTTGAAGGGAATGGGCTTTGTTGGAAGTTTGTCTGTAAATATAATACAAGGCTCATTTGTGCAGCAGTGTAAAAGATCATTGCAAATATTAACTTGAATTTCTAAGGCCCTAATTTATGTCATCACAAGACTTTACAGAATGCTATAGCTACACATAATAACAATAATAAACAAAATCCAAATATGTTCATCTTCGCCCTAACCAAAATGCAGGCTAAATGGACAAAACAAAATTGTAACAGGCATCAGATAAAATAAATCCAGTACCTGCAGCTGAGGTTAGGACCTAGTGCAACTCCAGCTAGAGTAATGCTCTAACCACTAAGCCCTTCTTGTTTCTGGAAATAAAATAAATAAATAAATAAATAAAAGTACTGAAGTCTTTTCTTCAGGATGGTGTAATTTCAAGAGAGACCAGTGACTGGTAGAGCTCTAGGGGCTCCAGTTCATGCCATCCTAGCCCTTTGAAATAATGAAAAACTAGGTAAGGTAAAAAGGTAAAACTCAGTAGCTTCAGGTTTAGGGACCTAAATGGTACACCCTGGCTTTCCAACTGGGCTCTGAGCAGGGTTGCAGGGAGTCCTGTCTTGTTTGGGCCATATCCACCGTATCTGCGCAGATGTTGCCCCTTATTAGCAGAGGTGATGGGCTGGATGGGAGCGGACCATTCACCACCAGTTGGACCGTTCTGAATTAAAAGATTAACAGGAAGGAGCAGAACACTGAGCAACTATTTCTCTACGTTTCTCTGACAATGAATGGTTCTGTGTGTATCTATGACAACGCTACAAGGATGGAGGTGATTCCAGTGTTCACAGAATACATCTAAGTACAGATCTACAAGCCAAACAAGAGCAATGGAAGCAGCAAAATTAATTAGTTGCAACTAAGCAAAGGAGACTAGAAATATTCACAGACAGAAGTAAAAATGCAAGCAATATCATTTGCAAGATTTCAGTGAAGAAGATAAAGGATCCGCATCAAGTGTAAACTTAGAGAACAATAGAGAACCTGGGATTCTCTTTAAAAAGGACTGCACGAAAAGAAAGAGCTGGTGGTATTAAATTAGGTTTGCATTGAGCTAGTTATAAAAATAGGCACTGAGATTTTTATTTCTAAAATTTTACTTCCAATACTTAACTGAAATGTAAATTTTTGATAAACTGAAAACCTGCTTTAGATGCAGTAGAAAAAGGAAAAGTAGAAGAAAGGAAAGGAACAATGAAAGGATCTACAGATGCCAAGTGCATCAATAGTAACCTCAGGAAACTTGTGATGACCTATCAATTATTTTAATAATGCCTGATTTCCTAAGAATTTCTGTCTTATAATTGACACAAGTGTATACATGAGTGAAGTAATTGCATTCCTATTATTATCAGTGAATAGCTAGGGTTTGATTTAATTGCCTACACATAAGCAATCAGTGCCGTCTCAGTTACCTTACGGTGCATGGGGCAGACACAACCAAGAAACTACAGGAGACCCATGCTATATTGTGTTAATCCCTGAAGACCAGGTGGGGTATTCTAGATGTCTGAAAAAGCATGAGGAGAATTACTTCTTGGTAGCTGTATCAACTTCCTAATCAAAAAAGCTGAGAAAGTCTGGAGTGACTTGCCCTAAAGTTAACTGAAGTGTTGCAACTGCTCAGGTGAATATTTCTCCAGACTCTACTGACCTGAACTGGATTTTTGTTGACTATAGCTTAGACACTGTCATCACATTTAGACAGCGAAATATAATATATTACAAACTGGAGCTGAGTCCCTTTCCATATTTCCACTGGAAACACAATTAGACATGAGCAAAAATATGAATAAGTGGAGAATAAAAATCATCTAAGAATTATTATAGAGCAGATTAGGAAAAAACACAAAATGAAACATATTAACTTCAATAAGACAATTCACCTGCTTAAAGGAGACCATGTTCTTAAGCATGTTACAAGAGCAGAGCAATATTGTGAAAAAAAAAAAAAAAAAAAAAAAGATTCCAAAATGATTTCTGCAAAGTGAGTCTTTCAAACACAAAGACTTGAAGCACCTTTAATTTTTCTTTGAGTCTCTGAGCACCTATACGCCTACCATCTTAATTCTTTTCCTCAATTTCTTGTTCTTTTTCTTTTTTTTTCTTTAGCAATGTGTTCATTATCATTAATCAACCCACTTTCAGAAATGAGAAATTTCCTAATTAATTAGCACTTCAGACAGAGGTATTTAAATGTAATTACATTTTTTGGAGCTTTGGGGTTTAAAACAAGTCTGATTAAAGTTAGCACTGAAGATAGCTGTTTTGAATTCACACTTGAAAAAAAATTATTTAGGTTTGTTGCAAGATGAATATCACCTTGGAACAACTTGCAAAGCCAAATGATAGAGATTACATAGCAAAACTCTCCCCTTAAAAGACATTTTATCAAATACACATTCAGGTTAAATGTATTCATAATTTTGCTAGAAATCTGATAATAAACAAATATGTTCTGTATCTCAGTGATTTTGGCCTTCTCTCTTGTTTAAATGTCATTTTTGCTGTATAATATTTCTCTGTTGCTCCTTAACTTAGAGGGTGCATTGTGGTTCTAAATTGCCTGTTTAGACAATTGCCAGAATTGCCTTTCTGTATTTCCTATCTAGAAACTTTAGTAAATCCTGGTCTAAATGACTACACTTGAGTTCCAGGCTGCTGCATTGCACCCAGAGCTGTGTCATCAAGGGCCTTTTATATTTTATAGCTCAGGAAGATTGAATTGTCTCATTGTGTTTTTCTCCATATGAATTAATCAGTACTTCAGAAGCAACCGAGGCCCTGCTTCATAAAGTAAACCATATTTACAAATTTATGAATTTTTGAAATCAATTACATTTGATCTCAGTCCATTTCCATTATTTTAATAAATCCAGATAGAGAAGAATATTTTCTATAACTGTGTAACTCTGAAGAAATATTCCAGTGTGGACTGGAGCATCTTTCCACCCTCCCTCTGCATGCAAAACACAGGAACTCTGTAACAGCTATTTACTGAATATCTAATGGCCATATAGTTTGGGTTGCTGCTGGTCCTCAGCATTTACTTATACACTCATTATTATCTTACTTATACACTCATTATTATCTTACTTATACACTCATTGTACTTATACACTCTTGTTTCACCTGTCAACTTGTTATCACTATCTTCTAATAACTATCTTTGTCTTTGTGCATGGCGAAATAAATCCACAAAAGCAGTATTTTTCATGAGCATTTTTTCAAGATGTTACAATACCTTCATGTAGACCATCAAGGGCCATTGCAACATTTCATGCCTCGTCTGTGATAAATTATTAGGGTGCACTCTGCAGTTACAAAGCTATCATTTGAATCAATGTGTGTGCTAAAATGTTATTTTCATCCCATACTAACAGCTCTGTTGCTTACTGGTCACAGCTCCTGTTTCAATTTATTATTTTGGCAGCTCAAAACAGGTGATTTTTTCCCTGAAAGCTGTGGGACACTATACTGAAACAATTCTCTAATATTGATTTAGAAAGAGTACCTATTAGCTTTTGTTTTCTGTCACTGTGTTGTCTCAACACCTGGTAAATTACTTCTAATAACAGTGTATTTGATTCTTTGAAAAACAGGGCTCTGGAGATATGTTGGTCTTTCATTTTGAAATATGCTTTTCTTCCAAACCCAGTAATGATGGAAATATGCATTTTTAAATAGGTAATATTGGCTGTTTACGTTGCAGTAGTATTCAGGTCCCTCAACAAAAATCTGGGCTCCTTTGTGCAGGGCAAAGGCTACGCACAAAAGAAAAGCTCATATGTGCTCTGAGATAGTTTTCATGTCATATCAGCCCTCATTTTAGCTCATTTTATTCTATTTTTAAAACTAGTTCTGATTTATTGTTATTATTATTAATAGTAGGAATATAACTCCTGAAACTGTCTATTAGGAATAAAACATTTTTGAGAGGCAATTAGGAATTAACATTGACAGGGTTTAAAACTAAGACATTATTGGTAGCTTTCGTTAAAATGATCTGACATTAAAAGAGAATTGATTATAATTTGACTTCCTCCTCCCTCAAAATATTAAAAATCAAACAAGGAAAAATACCTAAAAGGACTTCATATCTGTAAACTTGTAACAGTGAGTTGTTCTTTTTTTTTTTTTTTTTTTTATAAGTAGAAAGGGGATTTACTAGTCTGTGATGAGTTGTTAAAAAGAGATGTCATTTTCCATATAGATACTTTCATAACGTAAGCCCATCTCTGTGTTGTCACTTAAATGTTAACCAGTAGCTTTAGCAGTTTAAATTGGCATTATTAACATTTATTTCCAAAGCTGGATGCTAAATGAACTTTGTTTTTGCTTCTACCTGTCTGTATTTCTAGCCGCAGCTTGAATGATGGCAGAATAATTGGAATCAAAGGTGATAAGAAAATGAAAAGTAAAGAGAAATCAAGTACTTATGTCAATCATTCAGTACCTGTATATATTAGGGACAAATATAATTCTTCTCTTCCCAGAGCTGATAGTTTAACGCATCTCATAATGTATATTTCACATTTCAAAGACTGTATGATATAAATTGGCTTTTATATTCAAAACACAAATTGGTTGTTGCTCACTTTCTTAACTTGTTCTTCCTTGAAGTTGCATAAGGAATCTCAATAAGCACAGCATTTTAAAAATCTAAATCTGGAGAGACAGAGATACCATAGTGTTTTAAGGATCTGATTTGTATACTCAGATGGAGGAGCTCTTTTCCCTCTTTGTAGGTCTTCTTAGAGAATGGGATTGTGGGACAGGAGATAGTAGAATAAGCAGTAGTATGAAAATTTATCTCTGCAAGAATAAACCCTAAAAATATTCCAGGGATTAAGGAAGTCAGAGGGAAGACTGTTACTGCTTTTAATGGGTTTTGGATTAACAGCTATCAGCCTGCACTGGCAAGCTGCTCCACTGGATGATCTAGGAACTCTGACCTGGCTGATGGTAGTGAAAATGCTGTTCATATTTCTTGACTTAAGAAGGCCTACAAATATAGTTTGCCATCATGGCAAATGAATTCTGGCCATTCTAAGATGGAACTTTCATGGAAGACCATTGTGTCAATTTTTTTTAACACAATCATTGTGAAAACAGATAGGATAGTTGCAGTCTACTCACACTATGAGGACCACCTTCATCTACCCATGTTGTAGATAAATCCTTCCAAGAAGGCTGGCATTGTATATACTGCCCTTGTGAGTCCCACAGGAATCCCTTTGTATGGCTAACAAATGTTGGTAGCTAGATTTCCCTTATATCTATTTGGGGCCTTCTCTGAAAAACTTTGTCTTCAGAGACACTGTTAGTGCTTACACTGCTCTGAAAAGAAGGTGACTGTATTATCCACTGTTATGGTATATGTCTCTTCCACACCTCTCACATGAAATATTGCCATAGTAACCGTGGGTAGAGTTTAGACAACTTATCTGGAGTCCACCCAAGGGACCCACACACTCCAGAAAGCAGGCTGTGGTGATGTCTCCAGGACCTGCCCATTTCATATGTTGTATGGGCTATGTATCACTTCATCCCTTAATGAAAATACAGTGGGATGTTCCTGCAGCAGTGATGCTTACTGGTCAGAGAGCAGACTACAGGGGCACTCATGCTCTGTGTTCAAAGCCGGAAGGACTGTGGCCAGCTCTGTCTAAATTGGGATCAGGGATCTTGAGTACTGTGTTTTATTTTGTCTTGTTCTCCAGCACAGTAACTGGCAGTTCTCCAGGTGGCAGTAGCATAAATCTGGAACTTTCTATATCACGGTTCATAGACCAAACTGATTTGTGATTTGTTCACTTACAGGTGGAGGGGTTGCAAACAAAACATGTTGGTTGCATGTTAAAAAATATGGCAGCTTTCATCACTACTAGAGCTCCCTCTCCACAAATGTATTTTAATGGAAGTAACTTTTTCCATTGTATAATTCATATAGGCAGATAACCAGAGGTTCTTTGGTAACTTCCAAACAGAAATAATCTCCTATTTGTTTTTATGACATTGATGATTATGAGTCACAAGGGATCATGATGATTATGGGTCACAAGGGATCATGTTCAAATGCCTGAACTGTATAATGTGAACCAAGGACAAAACCTTGAATCTCTGACATCCCACATGTGCATCTATGAAAATGTTCAAAATATATCGGATGAAAAGCAAAAGAAAACATATTTTTAACATCCCTAAAATTTGCATCATACTAGAATACTATTTTTATTTATCCTATTCAAAAGGCTCCCATCAGTATATTAAGATTATGTATTTTAAAGGTAAAATATTTTGTACTCTGAGATGACCCAGAAAATACATTTCTTTCACAAAAAATACTTTGATAGACTTTTAAGAGAGAGAGAGAAAACCAGTGTGCATAGGACTTTCACTATGAAACAGATTCATATCAATGAATTATTTGTTGTAATAAGTGTTTCATCCATTTCTGCTTGCATTTGATTCGTGGTAATATTTGACTTGAGGCAGACTTACCTGTAAACATCACTGCAGTAACTTTATTTCTTTTTTTTTGTTTGTTTACTGCTCATTGTATTTATCAACACACATGCTCAAACATCTGAATGTGTTTAAGTATATTGTTAAAGTGGAGACAGATTACAATTCAAGGTCTTGGAGGGAGTTTGTAGCTGATCGATGTAAAGCTGCTATTAAAAACAGGGAGTAAATCACATTTGATGTACAATGGTTAACCTACAGTTCTTACTGTCTATGATTTTCTGCAAATATTTCTGATACAAAATGTCTCTTCAAACTTGAAAAAACATTCTTACATTAGGCCAAAATTTAATCACATAAAGCTCACAATTCTTTACTTAATATTTCCTGAATGTTAAGCATAGTTTTTAGAGGTGACTAGTAGTTAAATGTTTCCAGTGTTACATACAGGAACCTAAGAAGCTCTTATCAAATTTAAAGAAAATTTTGAGGATGTGCCTTATTAAAATTCAGATCGTTTATATGGGAATTATTAACCCCAAATCATTGAACATATTCCAAAGTGAAGAGTTTGGCATGCGCATCACTTTTTTGTTGTTGTTGTTAATTTAGTATAACCAGGATATGGAGCCATGAAGGTGCAAAGTCTGCCCGAAGAAAAAATGTCACCACGTTCCTTCTTATTGCACATGAAGGGCATTTCAGTGGGAACAGGAAGTGTTGACAGTCCTACAAGGCTATTCAAGTGTTCACTTCTGCTATTAAAGGTGACTGTGAAAATGTTACTCTTGATTGTGCTAGATCTGCAAATCATTTTCTAAAAGAAGGTGAAGTAAGATCATCTTTCTTGGATCATATAAGCTCTTCTGAAAGGATTTACTTTCCTGACCAGTGCGAAAAGGACACAGTCAGTACCTGGACCATTTTCTTCAGAATTCTCATGTTAAAGTTACCTTGTCAGGACATCTACCAGGTAGCACTTGGGGTAACCTTGAGTTGTGACAACAGTGTTTTCTGCTGCTAATCTGTAACAAGTGCCTGCAACCTTTGCCAGTTCAATCTGCTTGAGATAAAACTATCAGTAATGTTGTCTGTGAAGGCTTTGTTTATAGTAGCACTGTGTCGACTGAATTTTGCTAAAAGACAAAGTCAAGTGACAAAATGATCAAACATCAGCTATCTGTTCTTGGTACTACTGCCAGAATGTGTCTTTCAATTGTCATGTTTTTCTGAGGCTCTAGGGAATATCTGTCCCTCTTCCTAGGGCAGTCTGAAGATTTGTCTTCTTGATTCAGAGGAGCACCCTATAATCTGATCCAGCCTAATGAAAAAGTTATCGACTATTTTAGTTTCATCACTATTTCTATTCACAGTAGCTGTTCGTAATCAATTCTTCAGCATGTTAACCACCTATCCTGAAACTACTTTACAATTAACAGACCTGTAGATGAGATAAACAAGTTTGGAAAATATATTCCTCATCCAAGATAAGTGCTATTTACCTCCAAGAATATTCATTGACTCTGTTAGGTGCATTATATTGAACATCAGCAACAACAACAAATTCAAAAAGGTCCATTCTGAGGCAGACAGCACACTGGAAGCTTGAGAAAAGAACATTAATTCTGGTGGCCAATAGCACCCAAAGGAACAATGTGACACTATCTGACTGCCTACCCTGAAAGATTAGTTATCCATTTTTAGCTGGATCAGCTGGGATTGCATTTGATAGAACTGAAACCTTAGTATGCTTAGAATTTCATCTCTGAATTTCAACATGAAGACCCTCAGTTAGACTTCCAGTATGCCATGCTGAGTATTTTTCATTGCATCACTTTAATGTATTTTGCTCATACCCTACTGCCTGTAAAAAAGAGCATTAGTAAACAATACAGAACATCTGAATATCCATAATTTTAAAGAGAGAGATTACCAGGATATAGGTAATACACTGGATTTTTTTTTTTTTAAGAAAAATTCATCAGACATTGTTAAAAAATAAAACAATAAAAATTGTCTCTAAGAGTGGCAAATTGCTCTGTTCTTTTTCTCAACAACCCCTAAATCAAAAACAGGAACAAAATCCTCAAGCAACTGTGCTAGAATGGCAGTATGGTACTTGGGAATAAAAAGTTTAAATCCTTGTGAAAATTCATTTTGCACATAAAGATTTTCAGAACAATGACAAAAGAATGAATTGTACACCCAATTCCTAAATACCCAAAATTTCTAAGAATATATCTTAGCAGATTGTTAATAAATTCAGAAATTCATTTGTTAAGTTAGAAAGCAAACTTTTACAAGTTGTGACAATGTATATAAACATTATGTATTTTTATGAGGACTCTTATTTTAAATGAAATGGAGGAGATCTGTAACAATAATCATGACTAAATATTATTAATCATTGAAAAATACATTTATCTTGTGAAAAAATAAAGCAATGCAAGCTGTAGACATGTTTAGTACAGATTTAATTATCTTCACCGATTTCTGTGTAATACACAATAAATGTTTTTGTGCCAGTGGAAACAGTTGTGTTGTGTTGTCTTTGCTATTTCTAATTAATAAAAGCTACCAAACAAAACAAGATGGATACTTGAACAAGAAGAAATTACGTGTGCTTTGGAGAGAAAAACTATGTCTTGATAAAGGGGTACTTTGCTGAAATGAATGAGACAAGACCTGCTAACCTAAGTGTGTTTTCTCTTAACATGACTATGTTGCTTTCAGAATCAGAGCTGCTCTCTCCACCTTGCATTTGCATATGAATAGCCTGTGCCAGCGCACACATGGATATATTAGAGATGCCCTGGTATTCCTTTATAGTCTGTGAAGTTCCTGTTGATAGAGGCAAAAGCATTTGTACTATAATTCACATGATGGCTTACAGACCTGACGTTCAAGCAGAATAAATTGCTCTCTAGACTCCCTTGACTATGCATTAATTATAAATGCTGTTTAGGCTTATTTCTGATATTTTTACTGCAGATGCCTCCATTAAATCAGATGGCTCCTACCCTTTGTTTAAACCATCTTCCTGCCTCTCTTTAATAATTGTATGGGATGAGACCCTTCTGACTTGGATTACAAATTGTGTCCATTCTTCAGGACCTTCTGTGAACCTTTACCAGAGCATGGATGCTGGCTGTACATGTTGTGGGCATGATTCACTGGATACAGTATAAAGACTTCTACATTGAGGCCAGTTTCCTGACCACTTTTATAGTTAATTGACCAGGGAAAAAATATCCTTTCATGATAGTGTGACTTACTTGTGGTGGTTCCATAGTGTAGTGGTTATCACATCTGCTTTACACGCAGAAGGTCCTGAGTTCGAGCCTCAGTGGAACCAGCTGCATTAAACTTTAGTCAAATACTCCATCTCTCCTGCAAGGAGAGGGCTGAGAGATGACTAGGACTCTTCAGCTTGGAGAAGGAAATGTTAAAGGGGGATTTTATCTTACCAATGTCTATAAATACCTGAAGGAAGGGTGCAAAGAAGATGGAGCCAGGCTCTTTTCAATGGTGCTCAGTAACAGGATCCAGGCAACAAACTGGAACATAAGAGGTTCCTTTTGGGCATCAGGAAACAATTCTTTATTGTGCGGGTGACTGAGCACTGGAATAGGTTGCCCAGAGACATTGTGGAGTCTGCATCATTGGATGTATTCAGAAGCCATCTGGATGTGGTTCTGGGCAACCTGCTCTAGGTATCCCTGTGTCCTGGTTTTGGCTGGGATAGAGTTAATTTTCCTTCTAGTAGCTGGTATGGTGCTGTGTTTTGGATTTAGGATGAGAATAATGCTGATAACACAGCGATGTTTTAGTTGTTGCAGAGCAGTGCTTACACAGAAACAAGG
>VXAA01006356.1:457107-475879 GCA_013399115.1 Anseranas semipalmata
GGAGCTGGGAGGGGACAGAACCAGGGCAGCTGACCCAGACTGGCCAAAGGGATATTCCATACCATATGGCATCATGCTGAACAATAAAACTGGGGGGAGTTGGATAGGAGGGGAGGAGGAGAGTGCTCCTCAGGAGAGGCTGGGCATCATCAGCAGGTGGTAAGCAATTGCATCGTGCAATCTTATTATTATTATTATTAATTATTATTATTATTATTATTAATTAATTCATTATTATTTTCCCTTCCCTTTCTGTCCTATTGAACTATCTTTATTTCAACCCACAATTTATCCTTTTCTTTTCTGATTCTCTTCCCCATCCCTCTGGGGGTGGGGAGTGAGCAAACAGCTTTGTGGTGCCGAGCTGCCTGCTGGGTTAAACTACAACATCCTGCTTGAGCAGGAGGGTTGGACCAGATGACCTGCAGATGTCCCTTCCAACCTCAAACATTCTGTGATTCTGTGATCTCATCTTAAACAAGACACAAAATAGGTCAGAAGAATCCCATTTCTTTTCACTGACAATAAAGAGACTTGAAAGAGACTAAATGAGATGTTAATATTTGTTGCAGATATTTTAAAATGGGAGTCGTTTTCCCAAGTACAGAAATTTGATGTAACCTGAGATCCACAGTGTATACCCCTGGCCTATATCTTGTTCTACAAAAGGGCTCAGGTCCCTTGTAGTTCCTGTGTAGCTACCAAAACCATGAAGATGCCTCTTGATATTCAAGAGTGTCTCAAGAGTCACTGGATGCCAATATTTAGGCAGTTCAATTATGGCCCTGAGTAATGAGTAAAATCCATTCCAGATTGTTTTAAGAGTGTCTTTGACAGTACTTTGCAGATCAAAAAGTCTCTTCAGTTTCCCTTTGCATTGTTAAGACACTGAGATATGAGAGGCAAGGGAACTGTGCATCTTGGCCTTCCTTCTTTAAAAATTCACCATCTGGCTCTTTAAACTATCCTTTTGCTGCTACAAGAAGTTTTGCTTAAAGGGACAGTTAGGCAAT
This sequence comes from Anseranas semipalmata, assembly GCA_013399115.1. Taxonomy (NCBI): domain Eukaryota; kingdom Metazoa; phylum Chordata; class Aves; order Anseriformes; family Anseranatidae; genus Anseranas; species Anseranas semipalmata. The sequence goes on from VXAA01006356.1 coordinate 458,121, forward strand.
ATCGTTTGCAGTAGTTTATTATCTTAATCCTTTGGGTCAATTTTGTGAGGAAGAGAACATTCCATCTAAGAGTTTTAACATTTGCAAAATGCTTTATCTTAATTTATTTATTTTTAGAAATAAAATTTCAGCTTAATTCTTTTCAAAATACATTTATTTGCCCAAACACTCTTGCACAATGAAGGGAAATACCATATAATTAGTATTAGAGATTCAAAACAAAATTATCTGCTTAATCAGAAGTAGATATTTTGTCTGTTGGGCTTTTAAATATATTGATGACAACGGCAAATGTTTAGTTAATTATGATAAGAAAATCATATCTAATCTCTACTGATTTATGAGAGTCTGCGGCTGCTTAATTCTTGATCTCTGTCATTAGGAACCTACATAAAATTGAAGCCATGCTGCTTTCTTGTAATATTGCAGCTCTTGCCCTACCGATTTCTGCTAATTCATATTTTATTGAATTAAAATTGTTATTCCTCGTACAATAATCATTCACAAAAGGTGGCCTAGAAATTGATTCTCCCCAGTGCAGTGCTCTGTATATTTTTAGGAGAGCACCCTTGTCCCAAAGTCTTGCAGTTTCCACAGTCCTAGGACCAAAGCTCAGATAAATTAAGATCTGTATGTTAGCCAATGTGCATGTAGACAGCTTCCAAATTAATTCAATGCCTTTGAATGTAGATTCAACTTCCAAAAGTCGTATTGCTAGTTCTACTTCAGAGCTGACAGAAATTGCTTAAAGTATTTAGGCTCTTATTATAAAAGTATATTTCTTTATTTTTAGTCCAAACTGGATAGCTAGCTAAGCTTATGACATTGAGATGCTTACCCCAAAATATTTGACCATTGTGTAAACCACCTCTTCAGACATGGTCAATAGATCCTGCAACACATTAGTCTTACGGCAGAATTTCTACTCCATTTGGGTATTGAGAGTGTATGGGCAAGAGTGAAAAACAGGATGGATGTAGAACAGGAGGGAGAAATAAGCAGAGAAGCTTGTTCTGTGGCTCTGGGGACAACACAGCTGAGGTATAGCTGTCCCACTGTGGCCTGACCAGTCAGTCACCCAGCAGTGAGGTGGTAACAGGAGGTGGTAAGTGAAGTGAATTAGGTGGCAAAAAGAAGCCTAATCTTGACAATGATAGCAACATTAGAGACATTAATCAAGGTAACAGTGATCATCAGCAACACCATGCTTGCTTAATCCCTACATCAGCCGTTTAGAGGTAGCAGGACTGTTTCTGTGTTTAACTGCAACAGGGAAACACACATAGTAAATTTTAGCTTGTGAAATCTAGCCAGACAGCTTTTAAGATATTTTAAAAATCAATATAATAAAAAAAAGACTGCAGAAGTAGCAATAAATTCCAAACTATGAAGAGAAAAAAGGCTGAACCAAAAATGAAAATAACAGCCCCTTTCATAAACACCATTTTCTGGAAATAAGTATTCTAACATATGGCATTTCTGTTTGCTATTTTAGCTAGGTATACTACATTAGCTGTATTAATCAGAACAGAAATATGAACTAGATACCTTCTAAAATGAGCATTTTATCTGTTATTTCGCTACAGCAAGCTAACAGGCATTACGAGATTCTCCACGTGTATTTGCTATGTTTGGCACTTTCCAAATATTTTAATATCTTACCTCTGGCTTCTTGGTCAAATAGATGTTGTAGACTGAATTGTAGAGTTATAAAAAGATTGTTCTAGATGTCTGTTCTGATTTTTCTGCCTTTTAGTTTTCTAATATCATCTACAAATCTAATGCTATTGCACTCATATATGTATGAGTGGGTATGTATGCATACATATATATGCAAACACATGTATCATCACATAATATGGAAACTCTAAGTACAATATAAATATTTACAAATAATTTTGTGTATATAAATAAATATATATTAATGTATTCATACATATATTTGCATGCAATTATGCACCTCTCTCTCTATATATATACATACATGTATATAAAAAGGCCCTGTGTTTTGGTCCAGATAGATTTTTCTACCCATCTACAGAATAACAAAAATTGCGAGAAATGGTCAATTGTAAGACCTACACAAATTAAGGTATATGTCTTACATAACATCTATAAAGGCTTTTTCATGATATCTAACAGACTTATTAGCAATCTGTTTTCCCCCTTTTTCAGTTTTACAAAAGTGTCTAGCCTGTGTGACTGATAGCCATTCGTCCTTATATCAGAGACTACTAGGGATGTAAGGGATGTATATCAAAATGTTTGTTTATTTCATAGCTTTTTAGTGCTATTAGTTTTGTCATTTCAGATTGCATAAATCTAACAATTAAGCACACTGACTTTCCTGTCAATGCAAAATCTACTGACAGGCAGTCCCACCAGCAGAGGATTATTAGTATTCTGATGTTTTTATTAGGTCATAAGTATACCTAGCGGTCAGCTTCAAACTCTCCTAATAGTAAAAATAAAATAATAACAATAATAAAAAATCCCAGCATTATTTATGACATATTTGCTTGCTTCACTGTCATTTTATTCAGGAACATTATTTGTTCATGTTAACTCTTCTCTGGTTCAGGAATCATAATGCACTTGTACATCTTAGCAAAGATCTGTTGTGAACATTTGTGGTAAGTTATCCTCACCATTTTTTAAATGTCTTCACAGAGACAGCACACATCTGTCTCCCAGTGTCAGACCGAATGGCATCATCTGTGCTTGCTGGACCACCTTGACTATTATTGTAGCCATTGCATGCATTTCTGCCATTTGACTGTGTTTTTTCATAAGCCTCCACTTCCTGTTTTGATTAAGGAAATCAATGAATTGTTGTGTGGTATTCTATAACGACACGAGGACTCAATCGTGTGTTGTTGGGCACTGTGCCATCACACCTCTGGGATAAACACAGAGCTTAGTGCTTCCATCACCCCAGAAGACATAATGCATAATCTCTGCTATAAATCCAACCAGAGTACAATATAAAAAAATGAGTTCAAAAGTTATGCCAACTTCTTCTAACCTATAATAAATTAAATAATATTTCTGACATCCAATACAAACTCATCAGGAGAAGAACTTCTCTGAATGGCTGAGGAATTGCACAGGCAGGAATGCTTGTGGACAAACTTCAATATTATTAATGCTACAGAAGACCAAGGTACACCAATCAAGGGCTAAGACATCACCATGCCATGCACTATATGGCCAAGCAGCACAGCACTCAGCAAAGAGGCTGGAGGATATGCTGAAGTTTTTTTTTTTTTTTCCACTGGAAATTGCCAGTTTGTCTAAACTGAGCAATTATGCTGCTTTCACTAATCACGACTTTTCTGAAGACGTTTTAAATTTCAGCCTTTCATTTTATAATGACGTTATGGAATGTAAACTTACAACTAATTACAGCAAAAATACATGAAAGGTATTGCTTCAGTTACTGCTTCAGTTACTCCAAATCATCTGTTAAAAAGTTTTTAGTATGTACATGTTTCTGAAAGCTTAACTTTTTATACTGATTTTGGAAGAAATTGCTTTGAAATTGCAAATATTTCCTAAGGTAAGAAAACTAATTATCATTCACCTTTGTAAGTCAATCTCTGCCAGCATTTCACATTTCTTCCTTAGAGATTTTTTTTTTTTTTTTTTTTTTACTTTAGTATTAGTAGTCAAGGGCTCAGCATAGCTTTGGTGAAATGGTTATACTGGAAAATTTTGAATATCTGTTCATTTCTGCAGACAATATTTTCTGCATGTGCTTGTTAAATTTCTAGATATATATGCATATTCTAATATTCTTGCATGAGTCACCTTTTCTGGTAATATATGTATGCGAGGAGAAAAGCTTAAGAAAAGATTACAGAAGGAAAATCACAGTTATGTAGGAGAGCTAGACAATTACAATAAAACACATTGGCATCATGTTTTATTAAAATAGATAAGCTTCTGATTTTATGTAATCATTTCTTAATTTTATTTATAATTCCTGGTTTTGTACACCTTGCTCTTTTTTTTTTTTTTTTTTTTTTTTATTTTTTTTTTTTTTTTTTTTTTTTTTTTTTTTTTTNTTACATGCAGCTCAATAATTCAGAATGTACCAAGTAATGAGATACGAATTTGATAAGAAGCAACTAAACATAATAATGCATGATTTTATTTTATTTTTTTTTAATCTAGCCAAAAGAATTTGCTAGTTCACCCTGGATCTATTTTGTTATAATGGTAATATTTTAAATTTATTTTATTTATTATTTCTTAAAATTTAATCTTCCAAATTCTGATGTCTGTCTTCAAATTTGCTATCATAACTAATCCTCCCTTGCTGAAGGGATTTACAACTGATACTGATTGTTGAGGTTCTCATTGAGTAAAGCTCATGATCAATATTAACTGCATGCTCTTATATATACTGATTTAAAACATAATAGTTTTGTATTCAATCTAAAATGACTTGACATGATAAACTTCACTGTGGCATGATATTCATTCAAGTGTCTCGAGTCATATCACCTCATGCTCTGACATGACTTACTCTCAGTAAAACAAATCATACAGCAACCATTTACAGAAACTCAGATCAAGACAAATTATGGAAAAAAAAAAAACACAAACATACTGAAATGAACTGTAAAGTGCTACTATGTCATTGAGCAAAGAATAAAAACAAGTTTCTACAGTTTTGTACAAATTCCTGCATATTTCAGTGCTCTCTCTTTTAGATAAATATAGTTTATCTGTTGATCTCTGAGTCATTAAAGATCCAACTTGTTATAAGAGTGGCGCTGAGTTTGATTTTTTCAATCAAGCTGCAGCTTGGTGAGAGTCTCTCTTCTGTGTAAATGCCATCAGCACTTGCCATAAGTCACAATATTCTGCATCTCCTAAACTGTTGGACAGCACAGCACCAATGTAGATACAGTCATCCAAGAGAAGACTGCATTCTGTGTGTGAAATGGTTCAAGACACATACAGNTTTTTACCCTTTTCTTTTTTTTTTTTTTTTTTTTTTTTTAACTTTCAGGCATATTCAATTACATGCAGCTCAATAATTCAGAATGTACCAAGTAATGAGATACGAATTTGATAAGAAGCAACTAAACATAATAATGCATGATTTTATTTTATTTTTTTTTAATCTAGCCAAAAGAATTTGCTAGTTCACCCTGGATCTATTTTGTTATAATGGTAATATTTTAAATTTATTTTATTTATTATTTCTTAAAATTTAATCTTCCAAATTCTGATGTCTGTCTTCAAATTTGCTATCATAACTAATCCTCCCTTGCTGAAGGGATTTACAACTGATACTGATTGTTGAGGTTCTCATTGAGTAAAGCTCATGATCAATATTAACTGCATGCTCTTATATATACTGATTTAAAACATAATAGTTTTGTATTCAATCTAAAATGACTTGACATGATAAACTTCACTGTGGCATGATATTCATTCAAGTGTCTCGAGTCATATCACCTCATGCTCTGACATGACTTACTCTCAGTAAAACAAATCATACAGCAACCATTTACAGAAACTCAGATCAAGACAAATTATGGAAAAAAAAAAAACACAAACATACTGAAATGAACTGTAAAGTGCTACTATGTCATTGAGCAAAGAATAAAAACAAGTTTCTACAGTTTTGTACAAATTCCTGCATATTTCAGTGCTCTCTCTTTTAGATAAATATAGTTTATCTGTTGATCTCTGAGTCATTAAAGATCCAACTTGTTATAAGAGTGGCGCTGAGTTTGATTTTTTCAATCAAGCTGCAGCTTGGTGAGAGTCTCTCTTCTGTGTAAATGCCATCAGCACTTGCCATAAGTCACAATATTCTGCATCTCCTAAACTGTTGGACAGCACAGCACCAATGTAGATACAGTCATCCAAGAGAAGACTGCATTCTGTGTGTGAAATGGTTCAAGACACATACAGGCCATTATCTTAAAAAAAAAAAGGGTCTCACTGAATATTGAAAATTTTGTTTGGCTCATAGCTATCCACATTAGGTGCCCAGTGTAATCAACTTATTTAAAAAGTCTTTGACAAAGATCTCTACCATTTGTGTCAACAGGCTGTGAATTGGAATTGTATAATTTTGTAGTTGGAGGAGTGCTGAAGACAATTGAAGCCCATCCCTTTTTTTCAAGGAAGGATTATGTCTATGTCATTCTTGACAGATGGTAGTCTGACCTCCTGTTATGGAGACTACAGCATCCAGGCCAATTAATTTCCCTGGTTCATTATCCTGACCCTTCTATTCCTTATTTTAGCAACTATGGATAGGTGGACAAATTGCTCTCTTCTCTGTTCAGCAATTAAATATATTTTCATATATTTAATAAATCATAATTCATTTTATAACTTTAGTTTCTTCATTTTTCATCAGAGGTTGTTTTCAGGTTGTCCAATCATCCTTTGAGATTTCTCTATCTGCAGTGGACCAAGATCTTTCTTGAATTGTGATATCCAAATCTAGACATAATATTCAAATTGTTTTTTTGTTTTCATTACTCTGGAGAGAGGATCTTATGAGTAAGATCTAGTTTCAGATTTGACAGTAGGTGTCTTTAGGTCATGCTAAACCACTCATTTTCACAGAATCACAGAATCACAGAATCATTTAGGTTGGAAGAGACCTTCAAGATCACCTAGTCCAACCTAAGACCTAACACTAACAAGCCCTCCACTAAACCATATCACTAAGCTCTACATCTAAACGTCTTTTAAATCCCTCCAGGGATGGTGACTCAACCACCTCCCTGGGCAGCCTGTTCCAATGTCTAACAACCCTTTCAGTAAAGAAATTTTTCCTAATATCCAACCTAAACCTCCCCTGGTGCAGCTTTAGCCCATTCCCCTTCGTCCTATCACCTGGCATGTGGGAGAAGAGACCAATCCCCACCTCGCTACAGCCTCCTTTAAGGTACCTGTAGAGAGTGATCAGGTTGCCCCTGAGCCTCCTCTTCTCCAGGCTAAACAACCCCAGCTCCCTCAGCCGCTCCTTGTAGGACTTGTTCTCCAGACCCCTCACCAGCTTCGTTGCCCTTCTTTGGACACGCTGCAGCACCTCCATGTCCTTCCTGTAGTGAGGGGCAATTCTCTCTATTTTCATGTATGAATTCTAGAAGTGCCATGAATATTGGCAGTGTTGTTTCATGTTACAAAAATATTTTCCAAATGATACAATAGATTTATCACTGTTACCTCCAGAGGTAAAATAAAACTTCATCTTCTTAGATATCACCCTGTAAGAACTGGTCAAAGAAGCTAGCTTTTTATTGGGTTTGTTTTGTTCTTTTGTGTGTGTGTGTGTATGTGGTGACAGCCAAATCTATATCTACTGTTTAGTCAAGAGTCAGTGACTGAACACAAGACAGATAGACAGACCAGCTAGGCTTGTCACTTATTTCTCTACCACATCTCATTTATTGCTCCAGGAGCCACTTAAACCCGTCATATCAGAAAGCATAAAATAATTCTAATCAGGAATTGGATCAGAAGTTTTCTTCTGGGATAGTCACATGGAGTATGGCTCACTTTTGGAAGAAAACAGGTGGCACCAGCAGTGACATACCTCTTCTGCAAAATAAATCAAGTCTTAAAGCACTACAATGAGTATTTATTATAAATAAATAAATAACTCATCCAGAAGGGGTTGGAGGGCCCAACCATCACAGTGCAGATGGACCCCAGGGATCTCTCCTCATGCTAAGTCATGCAAGAGCATTGCTCATCCTCACATTGAGATGACTAGTTTGCAGTCAGAAAACCAGGAGTTATGTTAAGTGTGGTAAAGGAAAGATGACACTGTCACTATAGTATGATCAGAGGTAATAAAGCTGGAGGTGGTCATTATTCCTTTCTAACTGAGGCACTTCACATGTAGGTGAACACAGAGCACTCACACTAGTGAAAGATGTTCCTTAAGAATTATATATTGTCTTAATATGATGGTCTTTGACACAAAGGTAGAATTTAGGCTTGTTGGATATTCATCTTCAGAGATTTATCATTAATGGTTAGTTGTCAGAATTTGCTGTTTGATGTTCCATTAGGGTTTTTCCTGGGTCTGCTAGTATTAGGTTATTTCATTAATAACCTGATTGAAAAAATACAGGGTATGTGTGTTAAATTTGCACCTGACACAAAGCTGAAAGGCACTGCAAGTGCGTTGGATAGGATTATAATTCAAAACAATCTTGGTAAGCTAGAGCAATGGCCTGAAAAAAAGAGAATGCTATTTATAGGATTAAGTGTAGCATACCAGACTTACACACATATTGTTAGCTTGCACAGCTCTAACGTAGGAAATAGTTGAGTTGGATATTAGGAAAAACTTCTTTACTGAAAGGGTTGTTAGGCATTGGAATAGGCTGCCCAGGGAAGTGGTTGAGTCACCATCCCTGGAGGTATTCAAAAGACGTTTAGATGTACAGCTTAGTGACATGGTTTAGTAGAGGGCTTGTTAGTGTTAGGTCATAGGCTGGACTAGGTGATCTTGGAGGTCTCTTCCAACCTAAATGATTCTGTGATTCTGTGAAAAAATATGATGTCTGAAGTTCAGCTATCGACTGATCTGAATATTCACTATCTTCACCTTCAGGGTTGATTTAACATGGGGCAGTATAGACATGTGCCCATTCCTCTGTCTGTCCTCCTCTTATGTAGGAGTTCACATGTACAAAAGTAGCCCATAGGGAGTGCAAGTGACCTGGAGCATGGCAACCAGGGCAGGCAAACAAGGCATGGCGTGTTAGCCAGGGAGTGGGACAGCAGTTTGGGACGGGAGTGTGTGCAGGGAGGGCAGAAGGCAGGCCTTTGTTCTATTCTGGGAGCAACAAGAAGCAGCCTTCTACTGAAAAAAAATAAAGGTGTTCCCCTGCCACAACTGTTGGGCTGAGGATGAAAACCCAGATGGAGGGCCAAAACCTCCCCAAGCAGACGCCTACACCCAAACAGACCTCCCAAGGACCCAAAGAGCTGCCCAGACCCTCAGTTGCAGGGAACTCCAAAATCTGGAAGGCCCCATAGGGCCTGTCCTTAAGGACAGAGGAACTGATCAGAGCTGGCTACTCTTTAAGGACACTTTTCTTAGAGTGCAATAGCTCTCCATCCCCATGTGCAAGAAATCAAGCAGGGAAGGCAGGAAACCAGCATGTCTGAGCAAGGACCTGCTGGTCAAACTGAGGTGTAAGAAGGAAATGCACAGGCAGTGGAAGCAGGGACATGTGGCCTGGGAAGAGTACAGGAATGCCATCTGGATATGCAGGGATGGGATCAGGAAAGCCAAGGCACAGATGGAATGGAACTTAGCAAAGGATGCCAAGAATAGCAAGAAGGGATTCTATAGTTACATTGGCCAGAAAAGAAAGGCCAAGGAGCGTGTACCCCCTCTGATAAATGAGAAGGGAGAACTGGTAACAACAGACATGGAGAAGGCTGAGGTCCTGAAGAAGTACTCAACAAGTTCCTTGCCTCAGTCTTCACTGGCAGTCAGGCTTCCCACACCTCTCAAGGTGTGGGACCTCTCAAGTCCCTGAACCTCTAGGCGGGGGCTGGGGGAGCAAAGTCCCTCCCTCCTTCCCTTCCACTGTAAGCAAAGAGCAGGTTTGAGACCACCTGATGAAACTGAACAGCTACAAGCCTATGGGGCCCGATGACATGCATCCCAAGGTCCTGAGGGAATTGGCTGCTGTAGTTGCCAAGCCACTCTCCATCATATTCAAAAAGTCATGGCAGTCAGGCAAAGTCCCTGGTGACTGGAAAAAGGGAAACATCACTCCCATTTTTGAAAAGGGTAGAAAGGAAGACCTGGGGAACAACAGACCAGTGAGCCTCCCCTCTGTGCATGGGAAGATCATGGAACAGATCCTCCTGGAAGCAATATCAAGGCAAATGCAAGAAAAGGAGGTGATCCGAGACAGCCAGCCTGGTCTAGTGGGTGGCATCCCCGCCTATAGCAGGGGGGTTGAACTAAATAATCTTTAAGGTCCCTTCCAACCCAAGTCATTCTACAATTCTATGTTCTGACTGCTTGTGAAGACACTGTTGAATGATTACTACAGCTTCTCACAGTAAAATGAACTGGTACAAAGTGGATCAACAGCTATTTTACAAGCATCAGACATCTCACCAGTCATATATATAAGAATCTCTGTCAATATGTAATCTGTCTGACTCATTGTTAAGGGCTTGGAAAACTCATGTCTGGAGTGTGTTGAGTAGAGAGATCGGTAGGTTTTACAAATACTTTACACAAGCACATCACCGTTGTTTATCCACATTTTAGGAGGGTCTTCTGGCCCTAGTGTCAGACTGGTTACCTCATAGCTACAGACATGAGATTGGACAATTGTTTGGTCTTGAACTAAAAAAAATGGGTGTAGTCAACCTATTTAGTCATGGGAGTTGCAGTCTCAAAGGTAGCTACAGACAGATGTATTATATCTGTCTGTATGTATATATATTCATACATTCATATATTTATGCATATGTAACTATTCTGAACACATTTCAGAATCCATTCCTAATACTGGAGTATTTGATTCAGAGCAACTGTTGTCAACATAACTGAAGAAAACAATTAGTTTGAGATAGCCAACTTATGACCCAGCCAAATTCAGAGGATTTGAGCTCATTGTTCCCTGGATATTGCTTTTTTATATCATGAATCTGATATATTATATACTGTATCAGGAGACTACCATTTACATTGCAATGAGATGAGATCCATACAGGCATATAGCTCCTTTATCTATCTTTCTGTATTGCTAGTTTTATATCTATATTCAGGGGATGCTATTAATTTGGTTTTCAGAATTTGCTGAACATTACTGATAGAAAATTTTCTTGTGTAGTAAACACAGTTTTCAAAGGAGTTCTTTTAAATTTTCTGTACCCTTTGTGTTTTGTTTTGTTTTGTTTTGTTTTGTTTTGTTTTGTTTTGTTTTCCCAGGCATGACATACATACTAGAATGAAGGATTCCATTCAAACCACAGTCACCCACCTGACTGACCAGCTTGTTCAAAGAAACAACAAGAGGTGGTACAGATCTAGCAGAGAAGTTAAATGACAGAAAAATCAAAGTTCTAGCAAATCCCTCAGCTAAATCATCTGAGAGGTTAAAGCTCCTTGGATCTGTTTGCTAGTAATTAATTTCATGTTATTTCTAGACTTTGTATAACTTTGTGAGCTAATAGGTGACAAAATAAACCTTTGAAATAGGTGAGGGGAAAAAAGGAAAAACCCAGAGTTAATGTTATTATAGCTCTGCTTACAAACATTATATTAAGTTCAGTAGCAACATTGCTTTTGAAATATTATACTGCAACAAATTATTTTCTGTGGGAGAATAATATCCTTGTAATACAGATCCGAGACGGCATTCATTATGCTTACCCTGAAAATGGAAGGCTCTTCCCAGCAGTGCGAATTCTAGTGTTTCATCCAAACTAATTTTGGAAGTTTCAAATCATCAAGTTGCCAAGACCCCCTTGGAGATTTCCTTCTCAAGCTGAGAAGTTGTAAATGTCAGAATATTGATATTTGAGCCATTTGTCCAATTTCTGTGTTTCATTGCACTGGTAAAGATTACCCCTTTTCATACAAAGGGATGGACTTTAATGTCAGACAGATTCAGATTAGGAGAAATAAAAAAATAAAAAGGTCACACAAATAGAAGTAATTAAACATTGCAGTCAATATCCAAACAGGGTGGAAGGTGGTCTCTGTAAACGTGTTACTTAACCACATCAAAATTAGTAGACTGAAAACCAGGATGGACTTTAACCAGCTCCCGGGGAAGGCCCAGGAACTTTTGGGTGACATGACAGTTAACACAGGACAAAATCATCTGATGGACAGTTCTAGTTTAACAATATTGAAAGTTAAGATCCACTGCCTGGGAACATTCCCAGCAACTGTTTAGTTTACTGTTATGACTGTCATCACTACATCCTTTTTGGTGCTCTGAGCTGTAGGAGAGGTCAGATTAGATTAGTTTGTTGTCCTTTATGAATCTCAGATCTGTGATACCCAATTCCTAATGGAAATCACCGTGGAACTGTCTTTGGAAGTCTGACCATATCAAATAGTGTTGTAAAGAGCTTTACTCATTTACAGAGCCCTACTCAGAAGTAGAACACTGAACATAGTCTGAAAAAAAGAGACTTAAAAGAAAGGCAATTTAGATGGTCTGTACAAGTGATAGATTTCAAAATGCTACTGCTACTGGTTTAACTGAGTTTTATTCCATTCCGAGCTTCTTTAATAGTGCTTCTTTTCCTTCATGAACCACATGATGTACGAGGGCTGCATTTTTGGTGTCAAAGGTTTTCCTTGAAATAAACACAATCATTTGCACAATAATTTCATATGCTCGACCCTGAACCAAAGGACATTGGTTATCTGAAATGTCAAGTGGCATAATACAGCAAATGGAGAATCAGTGCAAAGTAAAACCTGTCGCTGTTGTTAGCAAGCAGGGTCACACACCATGCAGACAGCTTTGTGAAAGTACTCTGCCAGGTGCATAACCCTGATGATAACACCAGGCTCATGGTAGCACAAGGAACGTAGCCGAGATTGGTTAGAAGTGACATTTTTGTATGAAGGAGGTGGTGATTGGCTTTTAAAAGAGAAAAGAAAAAAAAAAAGAAAAAAAAAGAAAAAAGAAAAGGAGCAGATTAGGCAGGAAGGAGTAATACTGGCAAAGTAATAAGATACGAAAACTTTGTCCTTCTGGCCTGCTCTGTCAGTGAGGTCAAGAATGCAACACTGCAACATTGTCACAGTACTTTAATTAGCTACCTCTCTTCAAATCAAGGGAGCACTGTTATTATTACTATTATTATTACTACACCAATAGCAGCACAGCACATTGTTGAGTTACAAATTTCAAAACCTTTTAAGTTAATTAAATAAAATGCAGTTCACAATGTTGCAGACTGAATCACTTCTGCTGTTCTCACACCACCCCCAGCCAGATTTTAAGTTTTTCTAACAGGATTTTGGGGGCAATATTTTTTTATAAATAAAAATGTTAACCTCTAAACAGATTTCTAAATAAGATCTGTCTCAATCTGCTCCAGTGCAGCTCTTATACTGAAACCCTAATGAACCTTTCTAGATACAAATTTTGAGTTAAAAAGAAAAAATAACTCACATATAGCATAGCTTAAGTTTTAGATAAAATTTAACCCAGGTCAGAGAAAGAGAGAAATCTGCAGTGCCAGTTCTTCCTGCAAACACTTACTTTTATACTTAAGAGTAATAGTAATCTAATTGAGACCTTGTATGCATGTAGGAAGTTAGAGAGAAATACAAAATAACACATGGTGTGGTTAATAAAGAGATAAAGAAAAACAGAAATTAAGAACGGCCCCTTGTTTCTCAGCATCCTTTCAGGGCAAGAGTTTATCCATGAGGGACATCCCACCTGCTAACCCTACTGCAAGCACAGAAAATGAAAGAAAGAAAAACTTCATTCATAAAATTCAGTAAACTTGGCAGAACTGAAAGGAAGCTTTCATTGCTCCCTCTATTAATTTCCTGGCTTTTTTCTCCTTTTGTCATTATCTTTTTCCGTACACACCAGAAAATAGACTTTCAACAAGAAGCTGTTTTATCAATTAGTAAATAACTCCGGATCTGCCACTGTTACATCTCTGTACCTTCCCAGGTTACCTGACAAAAAGAACATGCAGTTCTGGGTCTGAGCATGGTGGCAGTTACAACCATCTATTTACAATTTTCACCAGACTGCTCTGCAAGGATTATAACAGCTCCTCATTGATGGACTAACTCATCCTAAAGTGAAGATGAAAACTAACTTATATGTACAATTCTTTATTTTTGTTTTCCCAGGCAATAGAAGTAATGCACGACTTCATAAGCCGATGTAATCTATTTCTATTTCTATTTCTATGCCATTGTAACAGTATAAGACTATCTGATCTATTTATATTTCTATGCCATTATAACAGTATAACTACTTTTCAATATATAATGTATCTGTTATTTTTACCTATTATTTTTACTGAGATTGCGTAAAAGTCTTAGATGTGAAAGATACAAAAGTCTTAGACTAACCCTTTGTTGTACGAAGTCTAAGGGCAAGGCATCATTCTCAAGGATAAGGGATTTTCCATCTGAATTTCGGAGACCTTAGATGGAGACAGAAAAAAGAAAGAAATGAAAGAAGCCATTGGTTAACAAAATGGGTGATAATTAGAAGTTCTAGTCCTGCAGCTACTCCAATTGCATATCTTAAGTCTTTTGCAGACTTTACAGAATAGCTGTGTTTTTGAAGACAAACACGTCTGTAAATCTCTGCTGTTATGGGAGCTTCTGTTATCCAAGGGGAAAGTGTAAGAGGAAATAAGAAAATACTTGTTTGAAAATCTATCCACTGAAAGACAGATTTTGTCAGTAGGTGCACCCTGGAGTGGGAAGCTGGTCTTTACATACTAAGCAAGATTGGGTTAAGGGTGGATATGAAGAGCTTAGAAGACTGAAACACCTAACTTCTGTTTAATGCAAATGATCCTTGTAGAAACATTTTGGATGGACAACACCAAAAATGACGGTCTTTGAAAACAATATTGCTTGAAAACAAAATTGCTTGAAAACAACATTGCAGCTTTCAAGTATAAAGAGAGATTGGATAGGAGCTGTTGTAGCCAAAGCAGAGGCCTGTGACACCTGCAAATTATAACTGCATTAACCAGGACATAGTTACTCTTAGCTTGCCTTGAAACAAGATATAGGCATGCTAAATTACTGTAAAAAGCTGTATGTAGGTATATTGTAACAGCACTATGTCATGGCCAAACACAATGTAGAAGCATATTTTTGATAAGTATGTGAGCAATGTGGCCAATAAAGGGACAAGCAAAGATTTTTGTAGTTGCACTTAAGAAACATGGGAAAACATGTAATCAGCTGCCACTCAAGTAACAGAATTCGCAAGGAGAAAGAGGAAGATAAGCACAAGGGGCAGCAAATAGGCAGGCTGTCCTGACCACTAAACAGAAAGCATGACTAGAAAACCCAATAACAACAAAGGGAGCTGTGGAAGCAGATGAGATCTACCATTTGGCAGGGGGATAATTAGTATAAAAATATCAGGAATGAGCAAAGAGATTCAGGAAAGAAGACATCTACTTCTGTTCTGACTTACTTCATGAAAGAGCTCTCAAGACTGGTCACTTTGACCTAGGAGACCAAGAACCATCAAGGACTGTGGCCATCAGCGCTACCTACACAGCATCTCTTTCATGGTAATGCATGGTCACAGTCAATTAGCATAAAAAAGTGTCAAAGACTAACAATTTTAGTGATAAGTACAGATAGAGATTAACCATTAGCACAAAGTGTGTTACTAATAAATGAATCTAGTGAAATTGTCCTTAAAATTTGAGACTGACTGTATTTATCTGTCTTCTAAACACTTGTATCCCAGTGATTTCTAGTTGCCTAATTGATAAATACATATATATACATATATAAATATATTCAGTTACAACACAGTATTGCCTGGATGCATCTTTACATCATCCCTGTGAAGTACAATTAGTCACTAATACTGACTTTTCACAGGGGTTAAACAGATGTTCTGGAAATATGAAGCAGTTTGCTCATGGGTAATTTGGCTTTATTAAAATTCAGCTGTGCTTATACTCTCTAGCACTTTTGTGTATCCATTTGCCCAGACTGGGAGTCTGATAAAGCTTTCTATAGCTCCTGTGCAACCTGTGCTTCCTTTACAAATAATATGTTAGACATCCAGTTTTCACTTTGATATACATAAAAAGGTCAGCACAAGCACTCCAATCAAGGAGATTTTCTGCAAATTTAGTATTAATACTAATTATTTGTTTACTTAAGGGCACAAGTTTTTAGTGAAAAAACAAGAATTTTCAAGCATGGACTGGTGCTGCTATTAAGGTTAACATGTTACTGAATTATATGGTAGAGATCTTGAAGAAATATGCAATTTGTTCAGGTAGTTCAGACTTAACATGGTTTTTAGAATCAGAACCAATTATGAATCCATTCATCCTCATCTTGATTCAAAGCTTCCATTGACTTCACTGGATTCTGGACTTAGGGCTCAGTACCCAGTATAAAGAATATTTTGTCATTTTTCACAATAAAGGTCCAAAAGATGTGGCCAACTTCGAAGCAGAGGAGTGTTATAAAATATAAAGGAAAGGTTGTTCACATTTTTCAGACTTGACTAATCAAACCTAATTATACAGAAAAAGACATTTGTATCTTACATCCTAATTTATTTCCTTAGACAGAAATATCTCTACCCATATTAGAAGTAGTAACTGAGGGCAAAACCACATTTCCACACTTTCACTAAGCAAGATTTTTAAGATATTTCATACTGTGCTAAAATAGCATGGCAGTGAATATGGCTTAGAAATGTAAAAATTTTGGACCTGTAATAGTGAATGAGATGTGATGTTTAATTCTCTACAACCTGTATTTTATTAAATACTTTGGCATGTTTATGTGTTTGATTGCTTAATTGTTTTCTTGCTTTTTAAACAGAAGAGAAGGCACTATGATAGGATGAAGGAAATCTAAACTCTCTTCTTGGACTTCTTGATATACTTAGGAAATCATGCTGCTTTTCTGTGACAGTGTTTCTCTCATCATTGTATCTGGGCTTATCCAATTACATTACGAACTTTAGTAGTAAGGATTTTAACTTACTCTCACACAGAATCATAGAATCACAGAATCATAGAATCTTCTGATTTGGAAGGAACCTGCAAGGATCATCAGTCCAACTCTTAGCTCCACACAGGACCACACAAAAATCAAACTGTATGTCTGAAAACATTGTCCAAATGCTTCTTGAGCTCCGGCAGGCTTGGTGCCCTGACCAGGCCCCAAGGAGCCTGTTCCAGTGCCCAGCCACCCTCTCGGTGAATAACCTTTTCCTAACACCCAACCTGAACCTCCCCTGTCACAGCTCCATGCTGTTCCCTTGGGTCCTGTCGCTATCACCAAAGAGAAGAGATCGGTGCCTGCCTCTCCGCTCCCCTTGTGAGGAAGCTGCAGGCCACCATGAGGCCTCCCCTCAGTCTCTTCTTCTCTAGGCTGAACAAACCAAGTGATTTCAGCCGCTAGACCCTTCACTATCTTTGTAGCCCTCCTTTGGACTCTCTCTTATATTTTTACGTCCTTCTTATATCGTGGCGAACAAAATTCCACACTGTACTTGAGGTGAGGCTGCAGAGTAGATCAGCGCAGAGTAGATCAGATCATTTCCCTTGACCAGCTAGCAATGCTGTGCTTGATGTACCCTGGAATATGGTTGGCCCATTTGGCTGCTGCTTTTTTATTTATTTATTTATTTATTTATTTTGTTGCTAGTTTTTTCCCTACAGAATCTAAGATACTGAAAAATTCATCTCAATGTGTGACTAGGCACTACCGATTTATGCAATTATTGTTTCATAGGCAGTTTCATCATAAATTGGTGATAAATTCACAATGAAACAGCTTCATGGTAAATTGTAATTCAGATACTGAAAGATTATTTTATGTACATGAAAATAGATCTTCACAGAAATAAGCATGCATTGTATAGCTACTGTTAGAGCAGGAAGAATGAAGTGGTAAAGTATTCTGGTGGAAGAAATTATCAGTGGAGTTAAGCAATCATTGCTTTAACTTGTTTCTAATCCTTTGGTAGTGATTTCATCGCCCTCCTCCCTTCCCCCCCCCCCCAAAAAAA
>VXAA01006356.1:475931-489449 GCA_013399115.1 Anseranas semipalmata
AAAAAAAAAACAGGGGGGGACACTGGCAGGGATTAATTAAAAAAAAAAAAAAGGGGGGGGACTTGCAATACAAAGTGTTGCACAAAGATAGATTTGCATGCACAAAGCTCTATCCACAGGGTTCACAGAGTTCATTGCTGATGACATACAGATACTTTAAAACTACTTTTGGGAAAAAAAAAAAAAAAAGTGAGAAAGAAGGGAGGGCTCTTCCCAGCAGCCAGCCACAGAGTCCGAGTTCCCAGAGGAGCATTGTCCACTCAGTGTTGCCTCCAGTACAGCAAATGCTGACAACTAAGGTACCTTTGATGATGATTTTTCACTGTGTTTTTTTTTGTTTGTTTGTTTGTTTTTTTTTTTCCCCCCGTAGCACTATGCACTTTTCATGGAGACCAGCTCAATATGCCTGTTGCTTGTTCTGGTTTATGATGCCATCAGTGTCTTGTGCTTGTGGCAGTCATGTCCCATGAGGACCCACCATCTTAATGTTATCTGGGCTTGCAAGTGCAAGGTTGTGAACATAACAATAGGAAAGCAGCATGAAACTCCAAGGAAAGACACTGCCCCAGAGACATTGAAAATGGCCTAACAGTTCAGTGAAGGGTTCAAGAGTTGCAAGCCAAAGGCAGGCTACAGAATTGCAGGTGGAAGGCCCTTAGCATCACAAAGATTAAGGTAGTTAGAGCACTTTGCAACAAGAGAAGGACCGGGATTTCACCATAAATAAGTGGAGGGCCACATGAACTAAAATTAATATATTATCCAGTAATTCAGTACTACAAAATTTCAATAATATGCTTACAGGAAACCATCTGACCAGCTAGTCATCTCAATTACATTTGCATTCAGAAGAAAAGAATGTGCACTTCTATGATGCATTTGCCTCATCTTAAAGTAGACATTGAAATAGATCGGATGAATTGTATCCTGAATATGTCTGTTTATTCCTAGTTAGTCTGAGGGAAGCCCAATGCGTTTAGTTCAGATGCAGTCATCTCCACTAAGGTTCACACAGAAGATTCCCAGATTTGAAGATAAATAACAAAAACTTGCCCAAGGAGATAGGATCTCTGTCATTAAAATTAACCCCAAAACAGATATGTGCATGTATTTCAAGGCTGGCACATACTAATTGGATTCACCGATGTGTTACATACAAAATCTTACTTTTGGACACTGAGAAAGGACACCTTATATATATATATATATTAAGGGTTTGCATCAGTGCTTCTATGTCTTGCCTGGAAGTCTCTCCAATCACCTCTATACGTAAGTTATAAAGAAAAAAAAATACCTTCTCTCTAAAAGCCTCTGAATATTCCCCACTTTTAACATAATGCTTGTGGAAAAACTGAAAGTGACATCTCTAGTACAAGAGCAATGGAGCTACTGTGTTTGTTGTCATTAAGGTTTAAATTCATAAATACTATAATTATAGTTAGCAGTAAGCAATATGAGCAGGAAGCATATCCACTTGTTCAAATCCTGCAGTGTTTGCCTATGTGGGAAACCCTGAGAATTCTAATTTAAGGCTTTGAGTCACCTCTAAGATAGGGAAGTAGAGTTGTTTGTTATAAAGGGAGGCACAATACTGTAATTACTTTTTTATGCCAATGTCAGCATCTTTAATAACTATCTGCACTCTCCTCAGCATGCGTACTAAACCTTGATGCAGTCAGTGTAGAATAAAATTGGCACTTCTCTTTGTCTTGCTTTGTCCTTTCTGTTAAAGTCATTCTGCTAAAACGGAGACAAAGATGCTATTTTCAAACTAATGAATAGAAAATATGCTTGTTCTATTTATTTGTGGCATACCTAGCACAAGAGCCATCAGGAACAGATTTTGCTTTTTTCTAGGGTGCTCATCTAAAAGTCAGGCACAGTAGGGGAAGTCTAGCCTTGGACTAATGTTTTTTTCTGTTCTTCAGATACTGGGTAAAATCCCCTCTCTTTTGCAGGTGTTGATCTCCTTTTTCCCTTCAAACAATGTAAATGAATAACATAATAAGTTAAACCCAGAATAACTATTCCGAACTTGGATCTCAGAAACTTGCTTCTCTTTCAACCTGTAGAATCACCAGTGTGACCCTAATCTTGTCTCCTTACTCCTGCTTCCCCTTTTCATTTAACCTTTTCAGAAAAATCTCATCTTCTTTTAGGCCTTGCTTTCTCTCAAGACCTATCCTGTCACAACTCTAGCAGCATTACGACCTCAATAACCAGGGTAGTTAGTGGATGGCAGACACAGCGGCAGTTAATTTGAAAGGGTTTCTGAATAAGTGATCAGATACATTTACACTGTGATCATTTAGTTCCTACTTTTCAGAGCACAGGCCATAGGTCATCCTCAACTTTCCACCTGCAATAAAGCATACATTTTAGGAAATAGGCAGCCTTGATTTTTAAATTGCCAACAGAAACCAATGTAACCTGTTCTAATTACTTCCCCTTGCAGTTAAAACTGTGTACCTGATTGAAAGGCTGAATTTGTCTGACTTCAGCTGCCAGCCATTGGATCTTGTTACGCTGCTAGCTGCTGGGCTGAAAGCCTGCTATCAATACCATTATCAGTTTAATTGATCTTTTGCTGCTGCTTCAAGATTAAGCTCTTAACTGGCATTTCTAACTATGCTGTAGAGTTACTCCCTGCAGCCAATCGTACGGGGCATGACTCTCTCCCAGCTTTTACTTTGAAAAACGGATGTGCAAGAAATGCAACTAAAAGGAGCGTGGCTAAGTCCGGTCTGCCAGCATGCAACTCCTACTTTGTTCATGCTTCACACAAGTGTCAATGACTAAGTGAAGTACATGCAGTGGAAAATCAGACGCACTGAAATGTGTTTGTCTATATGCTGGAAATCATTAATTTAAATTCTGAACATCTGTCTTCTGTGACCATATTCCTGCCCCCTTTTTACTTGCTATTTACAAATATTCATGTGCACGCATTATTGTTTCCAAGGATGTATGGACAATAACTGCTCTACATATGGAGACATGTCTTTGCATGCAAATAAGTATTTCTGCAATAAAAAAGATTATTCAGTCTTTGTATTTTTCCATTTTACAGCATTTCCACTAGCCAATCAGGGAACAGAAACAAACTCTAACTATTAGATGACCATTGACATGCCCTGAATAGAGGGTGACAAACTGAATTCACAAAATGTTTCTGTTTTTTTTGGCTATTCATCAATAGGTCTCAGTAATAAGCACTTTCACGGAAATAAATCTTGTTTACTGAACCAAACTCACAAAAGAACTTGTTTTCTATGAATAATTTCCTCAATTGCTCCAAAAGACAAAATTGTTTTTATCCAATTCTGACACTGCTATTAACTGTCAAAACTGGTCTTTAGAACAGACTTGACTTTCACATTTTGGTGCTTGCTTCCTTTCTGTGCTCCTGCAGTGTGCACTCTTCTCTCTTTAGATCATCACTTCCATTCACTGAGGTGCTGAAAGTAGAACAGGTAACAGTGCTTGGCTAGATAAAACACATTCTCAGCGCCTCTTAAAATATTAGGACTGCTGGTCAGGGGTGCTCAGACTTGTTCAGTTCACAGATGAAAATACAGACTGTTTGATATCGGTGCACATGGTGACATCTTTGATGGGTACAATAAAGTCTTTCTGCTATGCTTGTGAGTAGCTGCAGGAATATATTTACAGCTCAGTGACTGAATTTGCAAATCTGTTTCTCTTTCCATTTGCAGCATGAGAAATGGTGTAATATTTTTTTTCTGTTTTAAGTCAATGGTCTGATAAACATCTTTTCCTTTCAAGTAGAACAGAGATAGCAGAAGATGTTCCCTAAATATCTATTTTAGAGAAACCTAAATCGCGTCTGATAAGCTTTTTATCAAATTAATAGGAGGCCATCCTTTGTGAAGTAGGTAAGTTTATAGCCTTGTAAAATGTGGAGATGAGATATTTCTCTAATTTGCCCTTTAGCTCTTCTTTCATGGAAAACTGTTTTTCACAGCCTGGAGATTTTAAATATTTCCCAGATCTATTTTAGAAACTGGACAGACCTCATTGTCTTCCTCTTGAATTTTCTACTCTGAAACTAGCTCTGGTGATGAACAAATGTACTTTGTATGCTCTTGGCACTGCCAGTAACAGCTTCAAACTAGAAATTAATTTTTAAACACCAGGCTTCTGTGACCACTGTACTGCTATTAAACTCTCTGGCACAAACTTTAGTTTTACTCAGTCACAGTTGATGATAGCTTTTTTTTTTTTTTTTNTTTTATGTTGTATGTTACCTTTTCCACCAGATTAATATTTAACTCAAAGTATATTGGAAAATAATAATAAAAAAGGTATATTAAAGGTGTGTATGCCTGGTCAAGTCAGAGGTTTCACTTTATCTGCAAATAATAGCACTTCAGTTTGGCTCAGCTGTTTACACCATTGTGGAAAAACACTAGGTTCACAATTTTCTGTTCCTTTCAGTGGCTGTCGTACCATAAAAAGGCTGAAACGTCAGATACAGCAATCTGAAACCTTTTAAATGAAATGCTTGGAAAGGGGAAAGATAGCTGTCTTTCCTAAAATTTACCCTTAGCCTGCCTGAAGGAAAGAGATTAAGCTGAACATCCATTGCCAGCCTGGCCATTCTGGTCTTCTAAACTGATCCTTATGGGCACAACTGTCTCGACTAACATCAAAATAAGGGTGAAGATCTCTAGCATGTAGCAGGAGATGGATGAACCTGATGAATCTCAAGTGGGAATTGGGAAGCACACACTTCAAATATGTGCTTCTCCATCCCCCTGGGACCAGTGCGGAACAGGGTTCAGAATACCTGAGAATCGAGATTTGAATTCAATTTGCATGTTAAATTCAATCATGCCTGAAAGAAAAAGAATCTAACACTTCTCTTATGGTTCCAGAGGGCAGAAGCCTAATGTTTATAGCAAGCGAAGTAATCATGCAAATCATTTTATCATCCTTTTTTCTCTCCTTTTTTTTTTTTCCTTAAGTGTGGTGTTATTTCAACTGCTACAAATTATAGCACTAGATTGAACAAACATGATATAACTGAATATTTAAACATGAACCTGGGCTGATTAAACCACATGTTTATGTGGAAAAAGAAGGTGCTTTCAGTGACATGTTGAACATCCTTAAATCAGTGCTCTCCAACCTTGGAGGTAACACAGCCCAACAAAAACTGTGCTGTTGGTAAGAATACCTGTCTCACTCAGACTTCTTCATATTGACTTTTCAAATTTCCTGTGGCTGCAAGGGTGCTCTCCATAAGCCATGGCTTCCTTTGAAAGTCTAAAACACAACACTCATTTATGTTTTGTGTAAATATGTAGAGAAAAGCTCCTTGCAACTTGGAATAATAAGGGCTGAATGAAATTCTGTCTCTGCTGAAATCAGCAGCTGTTCTGCTTTTGAGGGTAGCCTAGGCCAGATTTCATCTTTGACAATGGAAACAGAAGATGATTTCTTTGACTTCACTTGATAAAAAGGCAAAGAAAGTTATGTACCAAAATACATTCTGCTCTGATTTTTGGAGTTCCAGGGCACTTACCTTGTTTAGCATTAGTATGGATGGCTTTTTTGTTTTAATTATTTTTTTCAGAAAATGAACAAAACAGGAATCTGTAAGTGAAAATATAGAACACACAAAATAACATTTAAGAATTTTTGAAAGTGTTGTTATGAGAGCTCAAATATTTCTATTTATTTTGTTTTCTTCTTAATACTGGCCGTTGACTACTATCAGTAAAGCAAGGGAATTACTGTATGTTACTGTTATTTCTACTGGAGAGTAAGAGACAGTATGATGCTGTGTAGCATCTACACATGTGATATCTTCTAGGTATTTCATTTATATCCTAATTGCTCTATAAGCGTATTTTTATACCAGTATACCAGGTAAAATCTTTATCAGGTGTGATAGTAAAAGAGGTATCTTAATTCTTTATTTCTGTACAATCAGTTGACCCTTCATTTTGTATGTCTGAATTTCTTGTCCTTTCATAATGCATTCTTTTTCCTCTGATATGTAACAACAACCTTCAAGAAGATTTTTCCTTTAAGTTGCTGACATAGGTGCTCAGATGTATTTTTTTTTTTTTGTAAGGCATTTTTGTGAATTTTATACATCTATAAAGTAATAGTAAAACTTTAAAAGCACCATTGCCCTTATGGTATTGTATTGCTACTACTTTTAATGCTAAAGCAGATTCCAGTGGTTTGGGGGACAGCTTTTATGGTCTTGAATACTTTATTCTAACACCAACACTGAAGGAAGGTTTAGTTCATACACATGAATGGTTTTAATGCAGCAACCTTTTCAACTGGAGCTAAGACATAAAAATTCTTAAGCTTGCTTGGGAGGCTTATTCAACACCACAAGCTTGAGCTCAGCCGAATCACAATGTGACAATGCAAAGCAGCCTACAGAAAACTAAATTAAAAATATAAATAAAAAATTCAGAGCTGAAGCCATCGTGGAAAGTTTGCCCTGTGTAGAAACAAAACGGTGGAATGCTTGAATAAGTTATTGTTCCATGAAGAATATCATATTTCCCTCTTCCAGTTTATTCTGAAATATTTCCCTCTTCCAATTTATTCTGAAATTTAATGAAAGCTGAAGAATATCAGCCTACAGTTTTTCTGGGATGTAGCTAAAGGGATGCAGTAGTGAGCTCCTGGGGTTCTTCCTTTGCACTATCACTGATTTCGCAGTCAGTCACTCAGCCATCTGAGTTTACATATCTTGTCACTGGGGCATGAGGACTGTTATATTTGGAAAGCAATCCATTATTCTTGCATTTGCTTTTTTATCTTGTCTATCATTTAGTGACAATTACAGTACTGTCCAAGAATTGAATGCTTCCTTAAAAATTTGTCATAGCAATATTTAAATTATGATTTCCAGCTGTAAAAATACTTTTTTATATAGTTTTACCTACAGGACATGGATTGACTGGGCTGGAAGGCTGGAGGAAGAGTGAGTATGACTCTCCAAGAGTCCAGGAGAGGAAGAAGTACCTGCTGTAATGAACACATACTTATTATTCAAGATGTGATATATTCTCAGCAGCCACCTTTTTGGGGCTGGGTTCTGTAGTTGCAGAAGGAAGGTTCGGGACACAACACTTTATTTCATAGTGATATAAGTACCAGGACTTTAGGTGATGGAAGGTGACACTGAGGTCCACACAACAGTGTAAGATGAGAGAAAGGATCTGGAAACAGAATTTAGAAGCTCTTGGAAAGAAGTATGAAGATCATGTTTATTACAATAGCATTTTGTAACTTTTTCCCTGTACAGAACCATGGAGGATACAGCAGTGCAGGCTTGTGAAATAAGAGCAGACATTTCCTTTTCCCCACTCATGGATCCTCCCTCCTCAAACTAAACATCTGTAGTGTCTGGGAAAGAAGAAATTTGTTGTGAGCAAAAAACAACTATCTGTTTTCTTCCCACTGATGTGAGTAAATAGCTATAAACAGAAGATTTTGTTGGAATATTTCAACACAGATTTTGATTATTTGGGTATTTATGCCCAGCAACTAAGACTCCATGGTAGATCATGTAAGTAAGTTGTATTAAGAGTATTGCTGAAAAAGCAATACCTTTTCAATTAAAAACTTCATGTTTTTATTTCATGCAGGTCAATTGGAGACAAATTCTAGTGTATGATTTACTCTGTTTTATCAGAATGGCATAGTTAAAAGATGATATTAAATGTCAGTAGTAGAATAACTTTTACTGTGTGGGTGACAACAAAAACAAGGTATCTAGTATATAGGAGTGTCTCCCTGGGGACTGCTTTTAATGATATTTGTTGTAAAAGGAGATTGTGACTTGCAGTTTCCTTAGCCTGGCAAATCATATGGTACGTTCCTCATATACACCCTTTAGGGAACAATATTAATTGCAATAAGTTTGTCAGTTAATCAGATACTTGTCTGAAGCACAGAAAGAACCTGTGCGAATGAACTCTTTCTAATATCATATATGTAATGGCTCTGGCATAAATAAAAATGTATATGAAAATATTCATGTTTTTGCTATAAAGCAAGCTCTCTGCAAAATACAGGAAAAGGATGTCTGCAGTTCCATTTTTTTAAAATGTTTAATTTCCACTTAAAATTTATTTTAATCTTATTGTAACTAAAATATTGTACCTTAAAGAATGGCTGATTGCTTTGAGGATCTGACTCTGCTTTTGCATTTTATTTTTTTCTTTAGAAACATTTTATTACTAAATGTGTGCAAAAATTTCTAGACTACTTCTGAAATATCCTACAATGGTATTCATTCACTGACACACAGCAAGCAAGATTTAAGATCCACTCCTCCTGATACTTCCCTCTTTCCCTCTTTCCCTCTTTCCCTCCTTCCCTCCTTCCCTCCTTCCCAACTCGTAAGAGGTAATGAGGAGCCACATTCATTGTTTGCCATATGTATTTGTATAAACTGTCATTTTTTCTAGCGCAAAGGGTTCTGAACTGAAATGTAAACTTATCCTTTCCAGTCTGCAGAATAAATTTGCAGTGGGTAAATGCTTTGTTTATATCAAGTACCAGCTGTTAGATTTTTGTTTTCCACTAATAACTGGGACAACAGCATTTCTGGGACAACAGACTCTAGCTGTCGAATATTCTTTTGGAAGAAGTGATCACATTTCTCAGCCATGGAAAACTACAGTATAAGGTCAAGGAAGCTTCAGAAGGTCGTGGATGCTGTTTCACTGAGCTACAAAGGAGCTTATAAAGCAGAGTGTTGGTCCCAGAGGGAAGTGTTAATCAGGCCGTCCTTGGCAGGTAGAAGGGCAGTGGAGAGAATGCTTGGAGGACAGCATCTCCTTGGAACTGTAACATCATAAAACCTTTTGTTTTTAAAATTTTAATTATGAATACAACCAGCCTCTTTGTAGAAAGTATACTGGAATATATATTTTCAAAAGAGATTTATAGACAGTTTTTTTTTTTTTTAAGAAACCATATAGAATTTTAATCTTGTGCTATAGAATTCTGTTCTTACCATCTATCAAGCAGTAATAGACTCTGAGCTCTTGCAAGTTATTTTTTGTTTGGAAGAATGTGGGTATTTTCTTAGCCTGTCTTCCTGTATTGATGTTACCACTTCTGAAAAGCAGAAATACAAAATACGCAGGTAGCCCTACCTTTTAGGAATGCTAGAATCTACTTCAGAGAAAGAAGTAGTACCTCCAAAACTGACTTAGTTGGAGAGTAAAAGGCAGACAGCAGTTTTTTTTCATATTTCAAAGCTGTCCTTTTGAAGTAGATAATGCTTCATATAGTCAGGGATACTACTCTCTGTTCTAAAAAGACCAAGACTGTAACTGAATTTGAAAATCCCACTGGAAAAGAATATTGGTAGGAGAATGTTAGAAAAGCTATTGGAAAATTCTCCTTAGCATCAGCTTGTTAACAAAGCTACAACTAGAAGAAANAAATGCATCTTTATTTTTCAGAAAATCTAATTTATCTGTGGATTAGACCATCTGCTCTGCAGTTTTGATCATTCAAGTACTGGACTTAAGTGTCCTTTCACATTCAGTTCAAAGTTTTGGTCCTAGATTTCAACAATGGATTTTCAGTTGATATTTATGCTTTACCTTTAATACTGACCTAACTAATTGCATATGATGGCAGTGATTCAATAAATACTTTTCACCAGTCTGAGCAGGGTAGTGTTTACATTCTTTGGATAACAAATGACGAAAGGAGAGTAAGACATGTTTATATATATATGTATATGTGTGTGTGTATATATGTGTGTGTATATATATATATATATATATACACACAGTGACTAGTGATGTGTGTGTGTATATACATATACACATATATATACATATACACATACATATGTATATATATACGTGTATATATATACACATATACATGTATATGTATATATATACGTATATATGTGTATATATATACACGTATATATATGTGTGTGTATATATATATGTGTATATATATAGATAGATATACACACACATCACTAGTCCTGTGGTGAAGAAGGGATTAACTTCATCTTCAATGAAATAAATAGACTGTGTTTTCATATAGCAAGTGAACTCCTGTTATCCCCACCATTAGGCAGGAAACAATCCTAGGGTTAGTCTGAGAACTTCAGATAGAGTAATTCAGATATTATTCCTTCCCTCATATACCGTCTGGGAACACAACTTAGCCATACCCTAGCACTTTGGAAAAAAATATATATATAAAATATAAATATAGATCCTTTTTCTTTTCCTTTTATTTCAGCAATCCTGTCCACAAACTTAGAGACAGCCTGTGCCTTGAAGATTTTGCAATCCATTTGTGTTGATTCACTGGCAAGATCAGGGCTTAAGAAGAAGGGCAACCATATTGATAATTTGCTTACTAGAAGTAATGTGTGTACATATTTGTATATAATGGAATATTGCTGTAATATTAATTAGAGTTCACATAACATTAATTGTGTTACACATAAACTCTCCTTAAAGGCTTTCACAATATAATGCCAAGATGCCATTCTGACTTTATTAATTGCCTTCATTTTCCATTCATATTGGCTGTATACATTACTTTTAGCATTATCTAATGAAAGCTTGTCTTAAACCTGTATAAAACTGATATTTGCCAACACCATACACTGCATGCTGTTCATAATATTAAAATATATTAGTAAATTAAAATAATAATAATAAAAAAAGAAAAACAATGTTTGGCTTAATCCTATTAAACCAGACTTGCTTAAGACTTACTGCTTTCATGCAGAAAGCATACTAAATAAAAGGGCAGGGAAATGCAGCTTTAGTAAATGCATCGCTATGGCAAAAACAGTGGCCACTGGGTGCCACTGTGGATCCATGCAGTTTTGTACAAAATACTTTCTTTGGCAGTACAAATGTTTCTGGTCCTGTGAACAGCAGGTGCCCTCTTAACTGTTTGAACATCCCTACAGAGAAGACAGAAAAGGAGGGTGCCTGATTATGGAGAAAGACTTTTCTTTCTTTCTTTCTGTCTTTCTTTCTTTCTTTCTTTTCCTTTCTCTGATGAAAGCTTTCTCTCTTCCCCACCTTTGCTGTTAACCTCACATAAGACATACAAGAGTGGGAAAATGGAACCGAGCTGGGTTATTAGCTATTTTGTGTACTGAAGACATATACAAGAATGGAAAAAATGGAACTGAGTTTAAAATCTATGTGTTTTGTGTACAGGTTGTATGTATGGTGATTTGGTGAATTTAAAATCTAGTCGAGTCGAAGCTAAAAAGATGAGAGATTTTTATATATTATACCCTATGATAATAGTATTTGCACAAAGTCACCAGTCTGTGGTATTGCAACGAATGCCCTGATTTTACCAAAGTTTTTCTGCTGTTGTTTAGTGTGTGGTGTATGCAAACAGTAGGGGATGCTGAGAACAGTGATGGTCCCAGTGTATGAAAGAACATTGAGTGTGTGAAGTATTGTAAAAACGGAGAAACATACTCTTCCTTTTTGCCTGTTACATACAATTTTTGGACAGAATGAGTAATTATTTATTGTTGTTCCCTTGTAAGACTGAAAATAAAAGAAATAGTGGAAAGAATATTGTGAAATAGTGCTTCAGTGGAATATTGCTTCAGTGGAATATGTCAACTATATTTCCTATTTTGACCTTTCTCGATGACTTTGACATTTTCTCTTTGGCCAGACTTCTAGGAATTTTTTTTTTCAAGTATCATATTTTTCTCCAAGTTAAAGTTTTCCATTTGTGTCCTCAGGATAGCTCAAAATGTTAATGATTTTTATATTCCAGCAAATTGGAAGGTTGATTTTCAAGGTTTTGTTATACAATACAAATGTCATAAATTCATTAAAAAAAAAAAAAAAAAAAGCACACAGCATACAACTGAATATTCAGTGGCATTCACTTCATTTAGATGTTTCCGTTTATAATCATCACCAAGGCACAACACAATCTGTTCCAAATAAGGCCAGAATTGATGGCAAGTAGAAAAAGCTGCATGTTGAGAAGGTCAACAAACCAATGGTATAAAGATTCAGTAAATCTAGGAACGGCTCAAGCAGATTATATTCTTCCTCTTTTGCAACTACTTACCTGCTAAGATCAGACCAAAAAGGCACTAAAACCATACATAGAGGCCTAATTTTTATGAGATAACTGTTATATGCTTTGAGATAGCTAATGGACACATTTCAGAAACCTGTATATCTTTGAACAGGCAATTTATTTGTATATATATTTCTTTCAGTACTAAACTGCACAACACATCAGGCTAGTTTATGAACTCTTACATTTGTTTTGCGGCATACATTCTGTTAAGAAGAAATAATAATAAAATTGACATTTTGAAGACTAATAGTACTCTTTTTCGTTTTCCTATTCCCCACCTGCATCCCAGGTTTGTACATCACCTGATTACTCTACATTCTGTGTAATTTGTTTTAAGCCTTGGAAGCATAAACAATAAAATTCAGAATGTTATTTTAAGTCAAAAGTATTTTTTTTCATTCTTTCTTTTTTTTTTTCCTTCTCTCTTTCTCTCTTTTTGTTCATTAATTGTTTTGAAGCACCTGAGGACTGGAGCACTGTATACTCTTTACAAATACAAATCCACATTCTTAAGATGAATAATAATTGGTAGAACTTTACAAGAGATTATGAGATGTTATGAAGCTATGACTGTTTCTTTACAGTGCCTTGTTTTGTGAGCTGTTTTTACAAAGTGGCATACCTATATAAATATCACACTTTCCCACTGCTTTCCACTCCAGAAGTCAGTCAGTTCTGGGGATTTTACTTAAGGGAATGCTGCTGGGAGAGCATCTCCAGGTGGAATTTCCAAACTATAACTATGGTGTAGTGAAAATGTTCTTTCATTTTGAAAATTGCCTTCAGTGTTTTGCTGAAGATCCATCATTAGTTTTGTTTTCATTGTTCTTTTTTATGTCTTTAGCATATTCTGAAAAATGCATACTTATTCAAGAAGTGTCAAAGGGACCATCCACTTAGCTTTATGTATATAGCATTGTGCTTTCTGTTCAGACAAATCAAATATTCACTCTTTGAAGAATGCACTGTTTTAATACCAGAGCCACCAGTAAATGACAGAAGAAATAAATAACAAAAAATATTTTTCAAGTGGTGTATTTGTTTAGAAGTGTTTCAAAAGAAGACTAATTTACTCATGTGAGAGTTCAGAGATATGAAAAAGAAAAAAACCCTGTAGCTAAACTCAGAGCATAGGAATGAATTTTCACCACAGAAAAAGCCTGAAATAACACAATGATTAGAAATCAGTACTAATGGGATAAAAGAGAGGTGAATATGAACTGATAACTTTTACTGAAATTATTATTTGTACAAGTTGCCTGTGACTAAGGAGATTTTTGGGAAATATTAGAAAAAAAATTAAAGCTAGATAATTTGGTAACTGATGATAACATGTCTTTTTCATCAAAAAGACTTAACCATATTTATGACAATGTTATGCTAAAAAAAAAAAAA
>VXAA01006359.1:187-103023 GCA_013399115.1 Anseranas semipalmata
TCTTTAGCTTGGAGAAGAGGAGACTGAGGGGTGACCTCATTAATGTTTATAAATATGGAAAGGGGGAGTGTTAGGAGGATGGAGCCAGGCTCTTCTCAGTGACATCCAACGATAAGACAAGGGGCAAAGGGTACAAGCTGGAACATAGGAGGTTCCACTTAAATACGAGAAGAAATTTCTTCACATTGAGGGTGACAAAGCACTGGAACAGGCTGCCCAGAGAGGTTGTGGAGTCTCCTTCTCTGGAGACATTCAAAACCCGCCTGGACACGTTCCTGTGGGACCTGATCTAGGTGTTCCTGCTCCAGCAGGGGGATTGGACTAGATGATCTTTCAAGGCCCCTTCCGATTCCTAACATTCTGTGTGCCTGTGATTTTGTCTTTCTGTATCTTTCCTGCCTTTCAGTCCTTTCCTGTTATCCTCCACACTGTTGTTTCAGTCCAGTGTTTTTTTTTTCCAGAAATTGAATATCACCTTTTCCCACTGAAACCCTAAGTGGTGGCGACTTAATATACCTGGAATAGGGTACATTGAGTTTGGTAAAGCCAAAACACTTGAACAAAAGTTGCTGCATGCTATTGCACAACCTATCTACTGGTTTAAAATATGATACTGAAAAATGTACTTTTGGTAGCCTTGTTAGTGTCAAAGCCAAGTGCGTGTGGAAGACTGGAATGTGCAGCAGGAGAGTATAGGCCTGAACCTAGTCCTTTTATTTTATTTTTTATTGTATTTTTTTTCTCCTCCAAGCACTGCTGCAGGGCTGAATTCATGCTTAGTACATGGACTGTTGAGAAGATATTTTCCATACTGCAGACTTTCAAATTTAATTTTTATTGCTTTTCTTTTAACCTTCTCCCCGCCTCCCCCCCTTCCCACTACAGAGGCTGCAAGTCGTGCCATCGTCCAGTTTCTGGAGGTCAATCAAAGTGAAGAAGCAAGTAGAGGCTGGATGCTGCTCACCACGATTAATTTACTAGCTTCATCAGGACAGGTTAGTCTTAAAAGAGTTGTGGGGTTGGAGACAAACGAACCATAGTAATGAACTGTGAGGACACACTAAAAGATGTTCTAACTTCTTTCTGCGTTAAGGTGTTTTTTTTTCTGTTACACTGCCACAAAACTTCTGCTTCAGCTCCTTGTGGTTTCAGTTGCCTAAAACTCATTCTTTTGGAACGTGAATTGAGAATGTTGTTTTGAACAAACGCAGGCAATCATTATTGTTCCCCAAAGGCTTCTCGTGCATGCTGCTGCTTAGCCTCTGATGAGGTGCGTGTCACATGCAGCTCCTAAATCACTCAGTCTCAACACTTGGGCTCCCCATTCATGTAGGAGATGTTGCTGGAAAGGGAAGACAACAGCAATGACAAGCGGGTGGTGTCATGAACTTTTACTGAAGCCTTTGCTTTTGGTTCCCCACCACCCACATCAGAGAGCTGATCTGTGGCAGTGTACTGGACAGCTGCGTGGTTTGTTCTTTCTGCTCTAATCTGCTGTTATAATTCAGCTTATCATCTTACGTGCATTCAGTATGTCTCCAGCCTCCACCCCAATTTGCCTTTTCTTCCCACTGATGCTTTCATGTTTTCTTCTGCTTTGCTCCGTATGCCTACTTGTGCCTTTTTGCCATGCAAGTGCATGAATTGACTGACTGTCCTCCCACTCCCATTTCTACTGGTAGAAAGAATAGATGGTTAATAAGGGCTTGGCTGAAGGTCTTGTAATTAACTTGTAAGTTTCTATTGGCAGGGACTGTCAGCTTCTGTTTCTGTCATGTGCAGTGACCGCTCCTAACTGTGTCTGTTAGATTCTATTGTCATGTAAATAAATTATGACACTATTTTTAAGGTTACTGTTTAGGTAGGTGTCCATGAATAGATGGTGAATCCGTACTGCCACATGGATAGCTCGGAAAGGTGTTAGAAGCAAAAGCCAGCATTTGAGTCACCTGGATTACAGGAGCATGACTTTTTGAATACAGTAATATGCTGAACTGTGTTTTTTGCTCTGTTTTTTTCTCTCCAGAAAACTGTGGACTGCATGACTACAATGTCAGTGCCTTCCACACTTGTTAAATGTCTATATCTGTTTTTTGACCTTCCACACGTGCCTGAGGTAGTTGGAGGAGCACAGAATGAGCTACCTCTCGCAGAGCGCCGAGCACTACTACAGAAAGTCTTTGTACAGGTAAGAAAGGTAAAATAGGACATGGAACTTGCAAAAAGAGTGGAAATGCTTCATGTTGAGAAATCTCCAGAAACTGCTCTTCCTTGACAAACCGCTGTCCTAGAGTACGATGGATTTTCCTACAAGCACAGTTGAGGTTGAATTCCCATTCCTCGTGTGATTTTTTTTTTTTTTTTGGTCCTCAGCAAGTATCTCCTCCACAAAAATGAATGCAACTCTTCCATGCAGCTGCTTAAAATTAGCAACACATTGGCTGTTACTTTGCTTTAATTTAACTGGTGTTAGTGTTTGGAATCTTTGGCAATTATTGGGTGAAATAGACATAGTTAAAAATGATTAGTATTGTTAATAACCCGCGAGTTAATTTAACATATGTTGATTTCCTTTTAATTATGGAAGTAAACCATACATGTGGAAATAAATCATTTAAATATGAGAATGAACCATCTTAGCTTTTATTTACTCTTAGAGTTACCCCTCAGACCTTTTCCCAGATGTTTTCACCCAGATTTGCCAGGGAGACCAAGGACTCTGTCTTACCTGGTTCTGCTTTCTGAAGTTTCAAATGGAGTTCTTGTAAAGCAACTTCCATATGTTCTCATAACTAAACTGTTTGAAGGAGCCAAGAGTTACCGTTAGAAAGGGGTTGATGGTCGTACCTCCAGTTTCCATGTGCAAATTGGAAGTGTCTGCATAGCCGCATACACAAAACTGTAGAATTCTGTCAGTGATCATCCTTCAAGTATTTGAAGCTATCTTTCAAAAATAGCATTGCTATGTTTCAGTCAGCAGAGGTAGTAAATGATGCAAGTTAACGATTACACTTCTCCACAAAATGCTACTTCTCTGCTCTTGTCTGCCCCTCATCGAGGCCCGTCGAGTGGTGCTCTCAAATGAGTTAGCTGGAGTGGATGAGGTTTCATATAGCTCCCAGGCTCTGCTTTTCTTTGACTTGACTTCTAAACATCCTGTGGATGTAGGCAGCTTTACAAAATCTTCCTATGGTTTTCTGGGAGGGAGCCTCAGCTTCCTGCAGAAGACAACATGGACATCAGATGTCTTAAGAACATACATAAAAGGGAGCACAGTGTAGCAGCTTTGGCTGCATGACTGCATTTTGTCTTGTTTAAGGTAACTTGGCAATTCAGATCCCAGTGACAGACTTTCAGGTAGTGCTGTAGTGTTGCTGTAGCCTTTTCTGCCATTCTGTTTTGGCTCTTTTAATTTGGCCGAGAAGGTATGGGTGTTTCTCTGCTAACAACTCATCAATTAGCTTACCTGCATTAGGAAGGAAGGCAGCGGTTTGCTTCTCACAGCCTTCGCCCCACTGCAGGATCTAAACCTCTGAATCGTCAAACAGGCAGATTGTAGAAGAAAGGAATATCCTGGTACCCAAACAAGCATGTTGTGTCAGCCAGAGAGATTTATTTAGCTCTGTTGCTAATGTTTTGCTAGCCATTTTTAACTGAATTGGGACCTGAAGTAGCCATGTGTTGAATAACCTTGTCTTTAATTTGAAACAGAGAAACAATATGCAAAGGGAGAACAGCACATTGCTTCTCTTAATGCGTATGCTAAAGGGAGGAAAGTTTTGGGTTTTGCTAAGTGTGGGCAGAAACAGCAATACCAATAGCAGGATATTAATGTTAGATGTTTAATGACTTCCTGTTTCAGATCTTAGTAAAACTGTGCAGTTTTGTGTCCCCCGCGGAAGAACTGGCTCAAAAGGATGATCTGCAGCTTTTATTCAGTGCAATAACCTCATGGTGCCCTCCCTACAATCTGCCTTGGAGGAAGAGTGCAGGGGAAGTGTTGATGACCATATCGCGTCATGGCCTTAGCGTCAATGTAGTGAAATACATCCATGGTATGTGTCTTTATCAATATTATTTATTGGGGTTTTTTTTGACTGCTTCCTTAGTTATGAAATAGACATGAAAATAATAGATTAAGGAAAACTTACTTTTTGTTTGGCTATGTAAGTATTTACATACATGAAAAATTTCAGAGCACTTGCGTTTGCACTTGAGCCTGCTTCATCCACATGTGAGTTTAACACTAAACAACGGTCCTTCCCCTAATGTTTTGGTGTAGAGCTTACGATGACCAAGAGGACATGCTCTCTATCTCATGCTATTGTTTGGGCATCTTCAGTAACTGCTTGTGTTGAAAAGCAGTCATTGGCAGATGCATGGGTTTGTCATTTTTGCTGCTAGCAGTAATTCCTTAAGGGCAGGATTGTTTTTTTTTTTTTTTTTTTCCTGCCCTGTGTTTGAATTAGCAGCAGCAGTCCCTTGCAGTGGCAAGGCAAGCTAGCAGTGCCCCGTGTACAGCTGCTTGTTTAGTCAGGTACCGTTCTAGCTGGCAATTCAAGTGTCGGGACATCTGAGGAAGCCGCAGGAAGAGGAACCAGCTCCATGTGTTCTGCTGACGCATTTTGAGCTATTAGAAGCCCATGAAAGCGGCTGCCCTGTAGTAAATACCGGTGCATTATGCAAGCCAGAGAGAGCTAATTTGGGTATGCAGAGAGAATGTTCTTTCTCTTGGACATGTCACTTTTCTGGGAAGAGACTGGATGAGACCAATATAACCACAAGTGATTTGTAGTCCACTGTCCCTTGTCCAGGACATCGAGGGGCTGGCATACTCTGACAGCAGCGAAACCCGGGTAATGCAGGCACTAGGAAATGCTGGAGGGAGCTTGGTGTGTGGGCACAGCAACACCTGCGTGTGAACCCCCAAGCGTGTTCTGGTGGTGTGTTGGAACAGCCTGCGTGCTTCCTGCCCCATAGTCCAGCCCAGCTTCCCGGCAAGGTCCCCAGCCCAAGGACATTGTCCCTAGAGCCTTTTTCCTTCCATCGGCCGTGACCCAAGCCTCTTCCCGGGAGCAGCTGTCTCTCAGTACTGGTGCCACCAGTATGACAGCCACCAACAGACTGAAGCAGCCAGAATCATTCGGTTTAACCTCCAGCCCTTATTTGAGACAAATAGTATCCTGTTTTGGGCATGGAAACTGTAGCATGCAGGGGTGTTTCTGGAGCTGGTGAGAGACTTTGGAAGCTAACTTAACAAATACTTTACTTGTGATGTATCTTTACAAGGATCTGCGCAGTGTTAGCGTAGGAAGAGCTACCGCCGTGCTGGTTAGTGGCAAAGGATTTGTGAGAGCAAAGCAAGATGACAACCTGTGTCGGAGAGGGTAGTATCCATGGGAAGAGCTTTGAGAACAAATACATTAATGAAAATACTGCTGTTGCATTAATTTAAAGCTGCATGGGTGTTTAGCTATTTAGGGTTTGACATATGAAATTTGGTATAATATATTTCTGATGATGTATTTAGAGCTTTCAGATTGTAGCACCATCTAAATTCATGTGTCCTTGTTAAATTGGAACACTTATTTATATGAGCTGACATCCTTATCACAAATTTTAGCTGTACACAATTAATTGGAGGAAAAAAAAAAAAAGAAACCCACTATTTCCCCACACCCTGGAAAGCAAGTACTTACAAGGTTCCCCAAAAGCTTTTTGACAGTTTGAGATATGTCACCCTGCCTCCGCATACTTCACAGAAAATGTTGGTCTGTTTTTTCTTGCACTAGCAGCATCTTTCCAATTGCAGTGAGAAAGGAGCGAGTGTTCAGCATCTCTTGGAAGCACAAAATAGGCATCAGTTAAATATTTTCAAATTGGATTTTAAAGGTGATTGTTATTTTGGATATGTCTGTAGCAGCCTTCTGATAACTTCATAATGAAGGTGTACGTATATATGTGAGAAGGTTATGAGGTGCAACAAATAAAATAAGCAAGTTCTGTGTCATTTAATGTATTGCAGCTGCTACCATTATTGCTTCACTATTGCCTTGATCTACAGAGGCATGAGGTTGGCATATCAAAAGATTTTCTGGATTCTTTACAATTTAAATAAGTAAAAATCTTAAAAACCAGTCAGCATGACCTCTCATTTTTTGATAGAAATGAACCTGACTTAAGATATTATAACATCTGTGGGGAGACTTGTCTTGTACTCAAGAAAAAAGTTGAGGCTTTTTATCACATGCAGAGGAACATCCTTTCACTATCTATTGTTCTGACCCGATCTTCTGCAAAGTTCTGTAATTGGTCTAGCTGGAAATACGTGCGCTTGTATGGTAAACGCTGGAAAGTTTAAATAGGATGTCATTGGAGGGATTAGCTTCAAAACAGGAGTGCGTCCTGAGATCCAAGTCTAGATTTGGGAAAGCTTTTTGGAACGTATCAATGGACCATGAGAGAGATGCAGAAAGAGACAAGCTGTCTCCTTATCCTCAGTATTCCTTCAGCAAGCACGTATGCCAGTCAAGGAATGGCTAACCAGAGCAGCAATAGGAAGTCATGGTGTAAAGTGTTCTGTCTCGGTGTCACCTAACACCACTAACGTAGTATAATTCAGTGCTTTCTGTAACTTTGTTTTTAAATAGGCAATAGGATGATTTAGAATTACTATAGCAGTTGATATTTGTCTTTTTATTCTGCTGATTTTCCCAGTTAAACTTTACAGATAGAAACCAACATGTCTTCTCAGTCTCCTTACAGAGGTAAAAATTATCAAAGGGAGGAAAGGGCTGGAAGAAAAAGGTTAGGATTCACATCTAAAGCTAATGGAGAATCCTGCTGGTCTCTAAGTGCTCTGTCACGTTGCATGTTGTGTGATAAGAGATAATTACGTGACCATTACCTTATTGCTATGTTTCTTTTAGTAAGTTCTTCTTGCAGTGATTCACGTCAGTAAAATCCTGAATTTCTTAATCACAATTCTTTTCAGAAAAAGAATGTTTGTCCACGTGTGTTCAGAACATGCAGCAGTCTGATGACCTTTCTCCCCTCGAAATAGTTGAGATGTTTGCTGGGCTTTCGTGTTTTCTCAAAGATTCCAGTGATGTATCGCAAACGCTATTGGATGATTTTAGGATATGGCAAGGATACAACTTCCTCTGCGATCTCCTCCTCAGGTAGGCAAAAGTACTTTAAGGAATGTGGACAGATCACTGTGAGCTTTTTCTGAAAAGATTTCTTGTTAAAGAATAGGTCAATAGATTTGAACAAATAAATAAGTATAGGTACTATGAAATGAAGACATTAGGACCAAAACATAAAATTATGTGCTTCTCTCCTGTTACGAAACTACATTGTTGAGCTTGTTATTCATTGGTACTGATTTATTGCTAAATCTTCTACATGTTGTAAGAAAGCAGGTACTTAAAACAACTGGTACTAATATTTTTTTTTAAGAATTCAGAAAAATTTATTTTGACTGCAACTAGTGATTTTGGTTTTGTTTCCTTTTTGTTTAAACAAATGAAAGCACTAAAAAGCCACGTACATAAATGTGGTGCATGCTACTTAGTATTGAAAAGACCATTTTGTACATAAGCTCTAATCCCGGAGTGCTGGAGAGAACTCCCACATTATTAGGGTAGCAGTGTGTATATGAATTTTTTTATTTGTATTTTTTTATGATGGGTACTGCTAACCTGCTAAGACATTTGAGAATATATATATAGTAATGAGAATGCCTGCTGAAAGAAAACTTTGAAGTATGATCCAGGATTTTATTTCTTCTCACAAAGAAATGTTACTTTTTTCTTTCTCAGTCAGAAAATTAGTATGCTGCATTACTTGTGCAAAATCTATGATCTGTCTGTTCTGATTGTTTTCTTCATATTAAGTTCTGAAGATGCACGCATTCCCATTGAGATATGTATTTATGTGTGTGTGTTTTTCATATGCACGATACTAGCTTAGAAATGAAATCTGAGCGTACACCTTATCATGTGTACTGGGGTGAAATACGATTAGAAACAGTGCTGTAATGGCCATTATCGAGGTGAGTTAATGTTGCTAACGCTGTTTTTCTGGCCGTTCATTTTGGATGCTAGGTTGCTATGTTTTGGTACCCAAATATTAGAACTTAATTTTCCATTAGATCATACTTTTTTGTTGGATTTTTTTTAATGGGTACCAGACATAGTCATGGCATAGGAAATCCCTAATGACAGTTAAAATTACTCATAACTTACCTTCTGTGCCAAAATTGCTACTATACGTGTTATGTTATTGTTCTTATAGTATAAATGGTGCTTTTGAGTATGAATTATATTACTTTGAATGAATGCATCAGTACATATCATAAACTCGGATGTTTTCCAGAAACTGACAGACAGAGGTTAGGCAGAATTTTAGGAACATGCTATTGTTAGCAATTTCATTTTCAGGCACAAAAGTGATCCTCTATACACTGAGTGTTTTAAACACTTTCTCCTGAGCTTGGTTGCTCTTTGGGCCATAGAATGGGGATTCCCTGGCAGAGGTATGAGAAGAGCGGGGCTGTGTGTGTCTGAAAACAAGGAGCACAATCACGCAGCGCATCACTTCGCCACTTGACATCTTCACAGGGTTAAAGCTCAGAAATACGTTATCCTCACGTCTTTGAGAGCTGGCTCTAGAAAAAATGATAGAAACCTTGCTAAAATGCTTGGGATAAGGTGCACAATGCACAGCAATGTGTTTTATTTTGTAGTGATTTGTATATTTAGAGGAGATGGAAGATGGTTCAAAACACAAATGCTGTTTTCTAA
Organism: Anseranas semipalmata; assembly: GCA_013399115.1. Classification (NCBI taxonomy): domain Eukaryota; kingdom Metazoa; phylum Chordata; class Aves; order Anseriformes; family Anseranatidae; genus Anseranas; species Anseranas semipalmata. The sequence continues at coordinate 8,995 of VXAA01006359.1, forward strand.
GTTTTACTTTGAGTTGAAGATCAAATTAACTATAGCTGGTTTCAAAAAACAATCATCTCAGGGAAGCCTGTGCATCATTCAGTGATCAACAAGACTGATGGATTCTCCCTGGACGTGTTGTGGCTCAAAACTAATGGCAGAGACTTTTCCAGGTATATGGTACTGCTGCGAGGATTAGTGTCGTGTAGGGGCATGAAGTGTAGGCGCTGGGAGTTCAGCCACAACAAACGAGGCTTTGGAGCTGGTAATATGGAATAGCTTCTGAAGATGGTTACTTGAAAAGAAATTGCCAGAGACTTGTGAAGAACAAAGGAGAGAGTGTATACTTTGCCCTGGATGATGTGAGAGGACAGGGTGTACGGAGGATTCACAGAATGGTAACAGATGAGCTAAGTGCTTCTGTGAGGTTCAACCATGTGTCTCGCCATGGCGAAGGAGCAGGGTGCAGAATGAGCTGCTTCTAAGGGCTCTCACTGTCATTTATCAGCGAGAAGAGAAATACAGCTTGCATTGCATGAGCAAACAGGAGATTGTGGTCCCTGGCTATCTCCTGAGGTCTGTAGAGACTAAGAGTTAGCATGCAATTAAAAGTATTTTCACTTTGGGGGAATTGGAGGTGCCTATCCAGCTAGAAGACAGTTGATAAAAGCCCAGCATTTGGCTCAGTTGGTTTCCTGCTGAGCTGTGCAGACCGACGTGTCAGCGGGGACCGGGCTGGAGCCTTGGTGCTGCTGGCCCCAGCTCGCTGCCCGCCCGGGGCCATGAACCAGCGGGTCCCTCAGGGTGGGACTGCTCTTATTTGCAGCAGAGAGAAAGCCGTTCGCTCCTCCTGTCTTCCTTAGCCTTGTCCTCCTGAAGCAGTCACAAGTGGATAAAAAGCTTCGGATGTGTAAGCAGAGTAAGGTGGGGGCTGAGATCAGCCTGGGGTTCAGTGGTTGGGGGTGGAGCTGGGGTGGCTCATCAAGAGAAAACCAGCATTGCTCTGTGTTTTACTGCTCAGTTTTAGGTGTTTGTGCTGACTCAATTGCTAGCTGATGAGGATCAGATGTCACATTTTCTATCCTCTTGCTGTCAGAGATAAGTGTCTGTAGTTCTAAAGAAGATGCTTGGTTGTGCACTTCTAGGTGTTGAGTTTCTAGCAAGATGCCATTTCATGAACACAAAATGAGAACTATGAAAGGGGGACATGTAGGCTAGTGGATTAAGTGCAGATTTATTTAATGGCAGACTAGGTATTTTCCTGTCAGATAGCTTCATGTTTGCAAGAGGAATTTAGAAGGATTTTTTAGTGTCTATGCTGCTTTTTAGTAGACTATGGAGTTCATGGCAAGATTTATGAAGTGAATTTCACCAGGAAATAAATATATGCTGTCATAAATTTAATAATGTTTGACTGACTTAATGTTATGAAATGTGAATGGAGAACATGTAAAATACTGCCAGTACAGGGCACTAAAAGTGTGTTCTCTAAGTTATTACAGAAAAAGGAAAGATCTCTGATGGAAGTGGTTCAAGTTGAAATAAACTCACGTTAATATGGTCTATTGTTTTTTCTGTAGATTAGAACAGGCAAAAGAGGCAGAATCTAAGGATGCTTTGAAGGACTTGGTCAATTTGATTACTTCCTTAACAACATATGGTGTCAATGAACTGAAACCAGCTGGCGTTACCACTGGAGTACCTTTCCTGCTACCTGGATTTGCAGTGCCACAGCCTGCAGGCAAAGGTGAGTGTGCTTTCTCTCCCTCCTTGTATTTTTCAAAATGTAACCAACAAAATACAGAGAAACTGTATACCATGCAAACTGTTTGCAATTGAGTATGGGTTCTTTCACTAAGATTGCATATCAAATGCTTAGTTACACTTGTCCTACAAGTCCTTTTTGTTTGGGGTTGGTACCCAAGGAAGAACGTGTACAAATTTTATCTTTGAGGGCTGTAGGGCAAGTCAAACATCTCTCTCTGTGAAGCTCGTAGATTCTATGTGGACGTTTTGAAAGGTTATCAGTATGGAGAGGTGCACTGATGTGATTTATGGGTGTTTTAAGCTGATCTTACAAAACTGATGTGGAAGGCTGATGCACTGCTTCAGTGGTGGTTTTTGTTTTGTTTTTAATCATGCAGTTTTGCTTTCTGTTAGCTTTTGTCACCTTTGGCAAGTATTATATTTTGAGCTGTAATATGTTGTTTAATCATCAGTGAGTATTCAGAGCGGTGTAATCACTGGTGTGCTTGCAGCCACAGTGGGTTATGATATGGAGATACGGTTGAGTAAGTCTGAAGGGGGAAAAGGGTTTTATAAAAACCAACTTAGGATTCTATACACTTAAAATTCAATTGGATTTTTTTATGTCACTAAGGACTTTGGAATTGAGCAGGTGCCTGTGTGGAGCTAGCTTGCTGCTTGGGCTTCTTAGGGGGTTTGGTAACATTGGAGATACTTGTAAAGTTTTTGTGATAGGGTTACCTTTATAGATGTACATGGTAATGGATTAGCTTTCACCATTTCTCTTGCATGTCTAAATTGCTTGGACATTCACTTCCTTTCTCTGGTATTGAGAAAGTTCATTGTTTATGGGAACTGTTTTCCCTTCTCACTAAACAGAGAAAGAAGATGACAGTCATAGGCAGAGTTGAATTTGTCCATGTTCTAACATACCAATTTTTGCCTAAGCTAATCAGGTTTGCTGATACAGTAGCATGAGATAATGACCATCTCTTGCATTCTCAAAATAAAATCCTTTTATTTCATTTTCTGCTATTTGTCCTGACATCTCTCAGCTCCTTTTACCTGCTTTTTCATTCTTTCTTTGTCTTTCTGTGGAGAATGTATTAGCACATTTTCTTAATTGCTTTTATTTAAATCTTTTTAGGTTTTGAACTCTGTAGAGCTGGTGAAGATTTGGTTTCTTCAGGGGTCCTTGTAACATTCAAAGATAATTCATTAATCTGCTTGATTGCCTGAAACAACTGTTTATATTTAATTAGAACGTAACTAGTTGTATCTGTCACTGCCTGTGTTCTTGTCATATTTATTGAGCTCTACATCCACTTTCCAATATTTTTCATTACAAAGAAAGTATGCAAAAAAAAAAACCTGTTTTTAGAAACAAATGAATGTGACTTGGAATTTAACATTAATATTCTTCTAGTAAGTGAAATAGTTGCATGTAACTTCTCAAGGAAGTTTCTTGTTGCTTTCTGGAGGAATACAGCAGGGAAAGCAGTGAGGCTAAACACTGAGATAATTTAAGTTTCTTTTAAATTCAACAACTTAGTTTATAAAAAATGATTAAGGCAGTATTCCACAGAGCATACACAACAAATCGGGATTCTTCTTTTACAAAAGGCTTTTAAATCCCGCTAATTGTTTGATTTTTAGCTTGTTTGAAAATGAGATTTTATTATTGGAGCACCCTAAATTTTTTTTTTATAACTTTTTAAAGGATGTTTATCATGAGGTGTTTCTTATATAATGGGATAGGTTTACTGTGAGTTGTACTGTTTTGTAAAAGTTACAAAAGTTACCTTGCAGCATCTTTCTAGTAGAATATCTGCTCTGTCCACTCTGCCCACTGAAAATTATGGGAGCCCCAGGCAGCATTTATAAATGATGCCATCTTGGGCTAAATGAATGAGATTTTATCGAACTTGTGAGTACCTACAAGAAGCTTGACCCATCTTTTAGAGATGCAAGGTCTTTTCTGCTAATATTCTGGCTACTTTATGCTTCATAGCCTCTTCCGTTTGTTTTAATTTCCTAATTGTTAACAGTACTGGACCTTGCCAAAGCTTTCTTATTCCCAGGCCTGATTGCCAAAGCCACCCCCATGCCATCATCTGATAGCACTGTGATTATTCCTGTAAAAATTTCTAAACCAGAACTGAGCAAGAGCATGCTCTCCATGGAAGGAAGGCCGCTGCTGGCCTCCCACAGCCCTGCGGAGTTTCTCTGCGCTTAGCTCTCTTTCTTCTTCTCGCACAGGATTTCCAAAGAGTGGAAGGAACAGGGTAACTCAGAGGCCGTGCATGCTGTTTAGCTTTGAACCCAGCTGATAAGACCTTCTTGTTGCTTATGGCTCTATTAAACGAGGGGGATCAGATCCATGTCCTTCCAAACTTGGCCTGCCTAATACTTGGGAAGGACGTAGTGGCCTTCCCTATTATGGAATACAGAACATTCGACTATTGCTGTAGTGCGTTTCCTTACGGACCAGGTAGATGATATGCAGGCTTTATTTTTGCTCTAGAACTGTATCCTGTTGCACATATTAAAAATAGGTCAGCTTACTTATCTATTTGAAAGAAATGATCATTCATTTATTTGCATGTGTAAACAGTTTCAAAGATGAAGACATCGTATCTGAAAGAATAGCAGATTGTAGGATTTGCAATATAATTGCTTATGCAAAGGCTTTTGTGAAGAGTCCATTTTAATTAAAAAAATAAAAGGTAACATTACTGTTATTTGAATCACGCTTATTAGAGTGCATGGATCATTGTTAGTAAGCGTACTCATGGTTTATGACCATTAACAACTTTCATTTTCTTTTTTCCTCCCATCCCACTTTGTTTCCTGATTCAGGTCACAGTGTGAGGAATATTCAAGCATTTTCTGTCCTTCAGAATGCGTTTTTGAAAGCAAAAACTAGCTATCTAGCACAAATTATCCTTGATGCCATCACAAATATTTATATGGCAGACAATGCCAATTACTTCATTTTGGAATCACAGCACACATTGTCTCAGTTTGCAGAGAAAATTTCTAAACTTCCAGAAGTGCAGACCAAATACTTTGAGATGCTGGAATTTGTTGTCTTCAGCTTGAACTACATACCCTGTAAAGAACTGATCAGTGTGAGCATCCTTTTAAAATCCAGCACTTCTTATCACTGTAGCATCATTGCCATGAAGACACTCCTGAAATTCACCCGTCACGACTACATCTTTAAAGATGTCTTCAGGGAGGTGGGGCTTTTGGAGGTGATGGTAAATCTTCTTCATAAATACGCAGCCCTTCTGAAAGATCCCACTCAGGCTCTGAACGATCAAGGTAGTTTGCTCTTCCGTTTTACTAATGCATGTCTCTTTTGGCTGGGAGGTGGAGGCTAGTGATTACGAGGGAAAAGCAATGACGTTTGAACGTGTATCGTAAGGGCAGAGTTCTGCGTGTTCTGGACTGCTGTGCCATCTTAAAAACACACTGGGATTCCGTCTTTCTTCACATCCTGCAAGAAGCTTGAGGCAATCTTTAAGGAAAGATACTTGTGTGAGTGCAAAATAGTTAGAGTTTATAATTTCCTTTTACAATGAATTTTGATGTATTGTTTTTAATATTTAAGTTGTTTTACATCAAAAGAAAAAATGAAACAATACCTAGACTGTCTGCTTCCCCCTCTGCCCCAAGTTGTCCTTCTCAAAAAATGTACTCAAGCATTTCAGAAGTGCCCCTATAGAGCACGTATCTGTGCTCTTCATAGAGGTATGTATGCAAGTTTGCAGAGTTTTTTTATATACTTTGGATCTACATTCTTTTTAAGAGCATTAAAAAACAAACAAACAAAAGAAAACAGCTAGCATTCTCATGTCCAGAATTTGATGTCATGGAGATAAGCTACATAGTTGCTTAGTCTGCAAAGCAAGTGCTGCCAAGTAGAAACCGTATGTGCATACACATGTTTTTTTTTTATATTCTTTACTCAAACAGGAATAGAGTTAGCATGCGTCAGTGACATTTTTTCATTGTAATTGTTGGCTGTTTCAACTGGGTTTATTTTATGAAGCTTTGCTGGTGAGCTGTAGCAGTTAATTAGAGGTAGAAAGCTGCATTGCCAGCAGCTCTGTTGGAAAACACATGATTTCTCAAATGCTTCTCAATTAATGGACCAAGATGTCATCCGGTTAGGGTGCTACCTGGGTGGACATTGCCCTTGTGCTGTTGCTTGCTGCTTATTAGAGTAATTTAATTTTTTTTTCTGGAGTGTTACAGTGTGTTTAAAATGCCACGTGCAACATTGGTTCATCTGTTGTACCTGTCGAATCATCAGCACATTTAAAAAGATTATGTAGATGTAGTTTTGTGCTTCTGTGTAGAATTTCTCTTTTCAGGCACTCAATAGAGAACAACACAGATCCTGTTAGTCTTCAGTGATTGTGGCTTCAAGAAACAACAACTGGGGATATGAAACTACATATACAGCTGCAGTGTCAGCCACTCAGCTCACAGTGCTTAAAAGCTTCTGTTAAAATTCCTGTTTTTATAAATGGCATTTTCAAACAATCCATAGTTAAGCTTTCCCATGGATGCATGTGGAGACTAAATCTCACTTGCTTTGAAATTTGGTTAGTCTGTGATTTTTCTGGGGAAATGAAGAAAATGAAAATGTTGGTGGAAAAAATCAAGCAGAATCTTAGAAAAGAGTGATTTTTACTTTGTCTTTGGCTTCTGAAATTATTTTTAGGGGATTCAAGAAACAATTCATTTGAGGACCAAAAGCAGCTGGCTTTGTTGGTTATGGAGACCCTGACGGTACTATTACAAGGATCAAACACTAATGCAGGTAAGTGGAGACACCACTGGCAAAGCATATATAAAAATGTTACTGAGAAATTTGCCTAAAGGCAAAGTAGTCTTGTTTTTCTGTCTTCAGGCAATTAATCACACTGAAATATTCTTTTTCTTTTGCAAAGTTTTTTCTGTAAGAGAGAATCAGTAGCATAAGCTGGAGTGCATAAAAAAAAAAGGAGTTTGAGGTAGTATTTTTTTTTTTTTTTAATTGAGGTTCTTGGTAATTGTTTACTTAAAAAGAACCACATGCCCCCACTTCTTCCCAAACAATACTATAATAATTTGTAGTAGGGCTTGTAACACTGGTTTTATTTTGAAAAGTTTAAGCACATAATTAGACATCTAATTTGCCATTGACAATGTTATGTGTACTGAAATCTGATTAAAAATGCATGCCAGCTGTAGTGAAAAATGGCTTTTCCTTCTTAGAGGTATATTTCCAGTCAGTATATATAAATAGGGCCCAGTTATGAGTGTCCTTCTGTAAATGAGGTGAATATATATTAGTTTATCCATTATTTCATTATCCAACACATAGTAACATCAAAATAGACAATAAGTCTGTCTTATGTCTCTGAGAACTTAACAACAAAAAAAGATTAAGAAAGTGATAGCCGTTGTTAAAACCTTTTGCTCCCTTCTATTCGAGGAAGGAGAAAACGAGAAGGGGAGGGGAAGGGACACCACCCCGAGGAACCAGAAAGTTTCTTGCCTTGGAGGCTAGGAGTCATCCTTTTTTCACCAATTTCTTTTTTCTTTGTCTCATTTCTGGCTGCTGTTTCCTCCCTTGTGGTTTTCTTTCTGTTTTCATTTAAGTAGGAGAGATGAAAATCCATGACGAGTATTTAAGAACGAAATCCTGAAAACTGTCCAGCTCAGATGACAGCTCACTGTGTAGCCATGGCTGCTGGGCTAATGGCAGAAAGCTTTTAACTGTTTTTTTCTTTCTGCTTTTTCCTGGGCAAAATATTTTCTATAAATACCGACCCAGTTTTCAATAGCTGCTGGACAAGTAGGAGTACTTTGCTGAACAAAATTCTGTAACAAATGAGCTTTTACTCTCGTTCTTAAACTTTTCTCCCATGATGTTCTTCCTTATATAGATAAGTTAATTTATATTTTTATGTGTTTTTTCTGAATAACAACAGCTTTGAAAGCAGTCTGGTTGGTCATAATAGAGAACTGGTGGGTGAATGAATAGTTCTTGGGGTAAGGTAATATTTACAAAAAGGTATTGCTTTAAAATGGAATACAAATGAAAAAAGTAAGAGGGAATCAGCAGGGAGTTGGTCCAACTGTTGGGCCCATCCTTAAGTTTCAGTTTGTGTCCTTCACATTTTAAGAGATTGTCTGTGCTACCCTGAGCTCTCTAAAACAGTTTTGTCCTCCTGCCTTTGGCAATTGATGTGCTTTGTGTCTGCTCCTCTGCTTTGTTTCTTAAATCCAACAAGAAGGTCATTGAAGGCATAGTGGCTTGCTAAAAAAAAAATCCCACTGACTTGATGGCTTTCTCTTGGTTAACTCAATGGAGCGTTGGACCAGGGACGTGTGCTTAAGTGCATCAGAGCTGATGTGAAGGGATAGCTTTCTACCTGTAATCCACAGATTGGATTTGGTTTGAGGGACTGGCAAGAGCCATCAAAGAAACGAGCCTATTGCTGTTCAGTCTAAAGTTGCTGAAGGATTCTGCAGCTCTACTAGGCAGTTGGGGGCTTTGCTCCAGATTAAGAAGAATGTGCTGGGGAAAAGTGTTCTCTTTCAAGAAAAAGCAAGGGAAAATTGGCTGTATCTCTCCCTCTCGTTTCGTAGGGAAGTGTGGGAAAGGCACTTGTTTTCATCTGATACCTATGTTTTTTCTCCTGCAGTAAAACAAGAAAGCAAGTTAAGAGTAAAAAAAATATGCTCATGTACAAATAGCATGCAAAAACATACCACGACCGTACTTAAGAAACCATGAGTTGTTTATATGACTTGCGAGCTAAGCTAGAGGCTGTATTAGAACATAGAGGCTGTTATTTGTGACCTACAGGAAAAAAAGTTTCCACAAGCTCCTCCCTGCTTTAATGTTTTCCTATTTTGTGGGAGAGTACATGTGCATTGAAAAGCTCCTTCCTTTAGCTTACGACTAATGCAATTCCAGCAGATAATGTTTCTTTGCGGCATGGGTAAAAATGCTCCAATACTTTAATTCTGTGTTGTTATTTGAATCCTTCAGAGGAGTTTAAATCTTGCTTGTGTAGGACAAGAGTGTCTGTGAGCAGTGCAAGCAAGTGGAAGACAATTCATCTGTCTGCTGGAGTCCTGGAACTGGGTGCCACCATGTCCAGTTTGGTTAGTGGCAAGAGATGATAGCGTTACTAATTCCGAAGGACTCTCTACCAAAAGTTATAGTTGGGAATTGCAGCTGAGATTCAGGGTAGACCAGTGACTGCATCTTTGTGCACCCAGGAGGGGTGAAAATATTATCCAGGTATATTCTGAATGAGTTTTCCAAGCTGAATTCTGCTTTTGGAAGGGCGTGAAGTCATATGGAGTGGCTCCACGCGCTGAGGCCACCTACGTGTATGTCATTTTGAGCAGATACTTGGTGTAGCTATTGAAAAACCTACCAGGAAGGTTTTTATACGAGTTCCTATCTCAGTGGTCCTAGTGATTTGTCACTTGTCTGTTTTTCCGCACAGCAATGTGTTCTCTGTTGTGAGCTAAGCTCAAGTCTTTGTTATCTATCCTATTGCTGGTGCTCTCGGAGGGCAACAGCGGATCAGTATTATATTTAAAACGGGCACGTGTATGTTGGATGACTTTTATCTTCTTGCTGTGTCTCAGGTGCTATATGCATCCTTGTTAATACCCTGTGATGTTGGTTTGTATTTTTCTTCCTGTGCAATATTTAGACTTAGTTGCCTCATAATGTGTTTGCAGTCCTCTGAAACCTCCACTCTTGTCTAAGCCATTTCACTGGTGCGCTTGTTTTCGAGTTTTGCCGAGTTTCAGCTTGTGCTTTGAGACTGCTTTTAGAGGTGGCTTTGGAATTCTCTCCACCGACTGTCACAGCATCTGCCAGCTTGGCGTTGTCCACACACTTGATAAGTATGCTCTTCATTCCGTCAGCAAAGGCATTTTTCACAGCACTCAAGATAACCCCCGGTGGCGTGTCCTTTGTCAAATCAGAAAGGCACAGTGGAGAAGCAGACATAACTCTGAGCTGATGTTTCAATTAGTTATGCATTTTGTCTGCCATGGTTGCATTTAGGCTGTTCTGTCAGGTTGCTTGTAAGAACGCTGTGGGTAACACTGCCAGAAGCTTTACTGAAGTTGAGATACATATTGTAGGCTGCTTTCCCCTTCTCTCCACCAAGCTACTTATCCTGTCAAGGGAGAGGAAAATAAAGGTATTGTTGATTTAGTTGATAACTCTTTCAACAGTGAGTGAAGAAACAGGCTAATTAGGCTGAAATAAGAGGATTCCAGAGAGGAATTAGTATAGGTGACAGGTGAATTGTATGAATCCATTGTACACTTGTGCATTTATTGTTCAGCTTTGCTTTTCCTGTGACAGAGAAGACAGAAGTAGAAAACAATCAGGAAGGAGTGGCGCAAAGGCTACGCATGGGAGCTTCCCCGTAAAGAGAGTTTAAAGCAAAAGTAAGCAAAAAAGCAGGACTGTTTGATTTGTAAGGGCGAGTGAGAGGAGGCGGTGTAAGTATGTGAGAACATCTCTGAAGGACTGGAACTGCCCTGTAATTTAGAAGTGGCTGGTCTCTCTCTTTGCTCTTAAGCAGCTTTTCTGACCTCACCTGGGAAGCTGGAAGCAAACATCAGTTCCTCTTTGTGACTTCTCAGTATCGAGTTCAATTCCAAGTATGCACCAGGGAAGTGAAAGAAGGTGGCATAGAACACGTCAGAGGTGTGGTACGGCACCACAGACATTGTTTCTAAGGACCCCAGAGTTCAGAGGCCACATTGAGCTCAGTAGCTACAAGTTCAGGAGTATGGTAGAGCTGTACAGCGGGGGTAAGAAATGATTTCCCAGAAAAGTTGTGTTGCTGAAACACACACAAAGAAAATGTTTCTGGCTTTAAACACAGTATGTCTGTTAAGGGTTTCCTGATTATTCCATAACCAGTGACAGAAATTCAGACGAGGAATTTAGATGTCCCCAGACCCAGGCAGATTCACAGGGTGGTCCAGGATCTAGACTGAGAGTGGGGGAATTACAAACTGTTACCTCGGTGTTTGTGAATCATAGAACACCCCGGGTTGGAAGGGACCCACAGGGATCATGACAGGGATCTGTGAAGACAACAGACCTGACCTCTGAGATGCTGCAGTTGCCCTGTGGAGGGGCGCAACCAACCTCGCTGTCTCAGGGTTCGAGGCCTCTACTATCGCCATGTCCAAGTCCTTATCTCATCCAAAGAACATAAGGGAAAGCAGGAGGTAAACAATTGGAAATGGATAGTGGGACTGAAGTTTGTATATGTATGTTAGAGGGAATGTCCTGACTAGCTTGTTAATAATCCTTGTCATTTAAACTGCCCTTTTCATTTATGGTCATGAAGAAAATGATCCCTTTTGATGCCATAATGCACCATTGATCCATTTACTCGCTCTGTTTTTACCTTCAGTAATTACACAGGCCACTGCTCTTGCTGTTGATGCTGTACTAAATACATGTCATATGTTTTGTAAACATTCCAATTAGTTTTTATTATGTTTTCAGAATCAATTTTCAATTACTTTTCAATTAATATTGCACGTATTCTTCCAGGTATCCAATAAGCTTGAGAATAATTATTTGTTTGAGCTCTATCGCTGCAGAGATGAACCTTGGCAGAAGAAAACTTCTGTGCTATCTTGCAATTCTTGTGGACAGAGTGAAGCAGTGCTCAGCCAGTGCTCCTGGCTAGGCTGCTCTTGTCCAGAAGCCCAGTTACATTTTTGGCAATGAACCAAATGTAATTGGAAACACAATCCTTAATCAAAATAGCTGATAGTCTTCATTAAGTTATGTCTTTTGTTGCATTTTTACGTTGTTTCAGTCTAAGAGCCTTCGAGCTCTATCAGGAAAAGAATAACATTTGTTGGAGTAACAGAATTACTGAGGAGGTTCTTAGAACTGCACCCTTGTATTCAGCACCTTTAGTGAAAAATATTGCAAGAAGAGTATCATTACAGTTCTATTTTGTTTGTCATGACAGAGGCAAATAGTAGTAAATGTCATTAAACATCCATATGGCTAAAACCCTGTCAGTCAATCTGTAGAAGTAAAACTAAATGCCTTTCATGTTTTCTTTGTCATAATTTGTTACTGATTTTTTTGTTTTGTTTTGTTACTTGTGCTCCTATCCTTACACCCCTCCCATCCCCAACCCCAATCTGCCTAGGTATTTTCAGGGAGTTTGGCGGTGCGAGATGTGTGCACAACATCGTGAAGTATCCCCAGTGTCGACAGCATGCACTGATGATCATCCAGCAGTTGGTGTTATCACCTAGTGGAGAAGATGATATGGGCACGTTGTTGGGACTGATGCACTCTGCTCCACCTACAGAACTACAGCTGAAAACGGACATCTTAAGGGTAAATGAAGTATTGCCTAGGACTCTTGTTCCTAAGCCACTCATTCACGTTTTTTTAAAAGAATGCACTGAGAAAGGGATTTGACTGGATGGATGGATGGATGGATGGATGGTATTGAGCTACTGAATGTAGATTGTCTATGGAGTTGAAATGAGTACATTTGATGCGTTTTTCTTATTTCCATCCATCCATGGCAGGTTACAGAATCAGACAGATTAAAGCTGGTGAGTGAATTTGTGGTTTTAGTACTATTACTTGTAATCAGCCTTAGGAAACGAGGTTCTACAGTTATGATAATCTTCCCTGGTAGAGTATTATGCAGTTAAATATATTGAGAACACCTGGGAAAAAAAAGCAAGCATGTAAACACAAGTGTTTTTTCAGTGCTGGCTTGTGTTTTCATGGGGCAGACGTGCTTTAGTATACCACAGTGTGTTAGTTCTAAATGTTGAATGAGTCAATACAAGTGTAAATCACGGTAACCACAGAAGATAAATCTATATCGGGGAAAAACAAAAGCAAAGCTACCAAAAAACTTGCTTTCTTAAGCAAAGGTTCACATTGTTTCCAACATTTATACTGTAGCTTTGTATTCATTTAGCCAGTAACATTTTCTACATATTTGTTTCCCTGTCAGGTTTATTTTTGATTAACTGCTCTTTTAAAGCCATGTTACTTTCAGATCAGAGATTTATCAATCTCATTGTAGAGTAAGGCTAAAACTAAGGTGGTTTGTGTGTGTGTGTGTGTGTGTGTGTTGATTTGGGGTCCGTTCTATACTTGGTCAAGCCTTTTTTCTTGGCCAGTTCATTTGCCTCCTTAATGTCTAATTTCTAAACCGGGGGTAAGACTTTATTTCTTCCCCCACTCTTTGTCTTTTTATTTGGTAACCTCTTGATGATGTAGACTCTTACAATACAAAGATTTTGGAGACTTGATGTGTTACCAAGTCCTTACAAATGACAACAATTTTGCTAGCGTATCAAACAAAAATGTTCCTATCTTTTTTCGAGGTATTAGTAATGCTGCAGGGTGTTTTTCTTCTTTGTTTTGATTGTTTGTTTTGTCCACAGGCCCTACTCTCCGTGCTAAGAGAGAGCCACCGCACACGAACGGTTTTTAGAAAAGTTGGTGGATTTGTGTATGTCACATCTCTGCTCGTTGCCATGGAAAGATCTTTGTGCTCACCACCAAAGAATGGCTGGGAGAAAGTAAACCAGAACCAAGTGTTTGAACTGCTTCACACTGTGTTCTGCACATTGACTGCAGCAATGCGCTACGAGCCAGCCAACTCTCATTTCTTCAAAACAGAGATCCAGTATGAAAAACTGGCAGATGCTGTTCGATTGCTTGGCTGCTTCTCAGACTCGAGAAAAATAAGTCCATTGAATGTCTTTCCTTCAAATACACAACTATTTCAAAGACTACTGGAGGATGACCTAATATCCCTGGATTCTGTGTCACCTATGCTAAGACACTGCAGCAAACTTTTTATTTACCTCTACAAGGTAGCAACAGATTCTTTTGACAGGTATGAACTTTGTTGTTTATTCCCTGTTTCCTTCGCATATATTCATTGCAAGCTTTTGTATATCCATTTTAATCTATTTCTTTGTTCCCTTACTCCAGTGAGAGGAATAAGGTGTCTGCATCTGACCAAATATTGACTTAGCTTGCTGGTGTTCCCAAGGGTATGCAACATTGCCTCTGATGTTGAATGTTTTTGTCATGGCAGCAATTAAAATAGAGATGTCAGTTTGTGATCATATTTGATGAGTTTAAGCAACCTGTTGGATGATAGGCAGACTGCCTGGTTGCTTTATCATACAGAATGACTGGAACTTTATGGATTTATTAAGTCAAATGAAAAATTGGTTGTTGAACATGACACCTAAACTTTTGTTTGCTTTGAAATAAAACGGGATTGTAAAATGAGTTGCTGGATAATAGGACTAATTTACTTTGTTTCAGATGGATAGGCAAGTTCTTCAAAGTTTGATCTTGCCTGTAAATTTTTTAAAAAATGCAACTGGGAGACACTCCCAGAGTTAAACAAGTAGACTTTAAGTGACACCTGACATGAGGAATGAAAAGTAATGCGTGTCTTTTAAGTTGGTTCAAAATGACAGCAAAACATATTGAAATACGTGTTTAAGTTTTGCTTGTCTGAATGTAGTACTCGCTTATAATTCACGGCACAAAGAAGTAAAATACAGACCTAAGCTTTATATGTGCGGCCTTGGGGGTTCTGTACCCCAGCTATTTAATGCATGGAGCCCTAGTTTTCAAAGATGGGCCATCCAATGTAGAATTGAACTAAGGATCTGATTTTCCAAGTGTCACAGGTGGGGTTGTGTATGGTGGGATATTAATAGAGCTGTGGGTTGGTCAGGCTCCCTTAAAGTAGGTGACTAGTAGTGTACCGAACATCATGATTTTGTTCATGAAAATTTGCTGCCGAAGTAGCAAATCGTCTCTTCTAGTTCAGAAAAACAAACAAAAACAACAACAACAAATGAAACCACCAACCAAGTAAAGAAATGAATTTCTTAATCTCATTTTAAAAGATTATTAAAACATTCAGATGGAGGGAGGAAAATGTGTCTTAAGAACGTGTTGTACGTACTCTAGTAAGTTGTAATACTGGCTAACAGCAGAGTATGAGGAATCAATGGGGTAAGTAAATCCCACAGTGCTGTGGCGTAAGCTACCTCATTAAGTTCCTTTTTTTGCTGTCATCTTCAGTGACTGCTTTTTCCCTTCTTCAGTTTTCTGATCATCAGTTCTTGTAAAGTTTATGTTGATTTTTTCCTCTTAACCACATTGATCATACTTGCTCAGGCTTTACTTTTCCTTCTCAATTTCTGCTGCCTAACATGGAAAGATGTTCTGTTTTGCGAGCATGATGGTATCAGTAAACTCTGCCGAGTGATGAACAAGCACTGCAGGGTGGTGCCATAAAACAAGGATAAGCTTTGCGTGTCCACGCATTTACCTGATGCATGTCGCTCAGTAGCGTCCTCTGTTGTGCGTCTTGTTTCTGAAGAATGGATCCTAGAAAAGACTTTATTGGTGATGGTTGTGTAAAACTAACAAGCGTTTGGCCTCTGGTTTCTTCTCTAACCTCTCTGTCCTACCCCTGTCTGTTTTGTCTGTAGTCGTGCAGAACAGATCCCTCCTTGCCTGACAAATGAGACTTCTCTCCCCTCTCCCTGGGGTACGCCAGCTTTGTCCAGGAAAAGGTACCGAACCTTTAAGAGAAGTTGATCTCACTCTGGTTTCTCACTGTCATTTCTTTATTCTTGTTTTCCTGTCAAGTTGCTGTTGTTTGTGAGATGTGCAGTTTTGCTTGTATGTTGACTGGATAAAATAAATGTCAAGGTATGTTTCACAGTGCATCGTAGGTAGTGATGCTAATGTATGAGATCAAAATGTCTCCATACGCTTGATTCACTTGGAGTTAAGCTCGTGTTTGAAAACAGAAAAGGTCTGGAGTAAGCAGCGATCTAAGGGAGGTATAAATGACACTATCAGGGGCAGCTCGAAGAAGGTCAGACTACGCTAGCCGATCAAGTAATACAGCAGGATTTCTTTTTCCCTAATTTTTCAAGAAGAGGTGCTTTTGGTCAGTAGGTTGATGGCTTGTTAGGGTGGTCGTTCATAACAGTTGGATTTGGTCAGATTGGCTTTTTACATTGTCTGCTGCTTCCTCTCTCCCCCTAGAGGCATGATATGAATAATGTATAAGCATGGGTAAATTAATTTTTTGCAGAGTCTGCGCTGGCACGTTGGGGTATAACATTCAATCGATAGTTTGGCAGGATTTTGTAAGGCTTATGTTCTTTTCCCTGCCTCGGGGAGTGCTTTTGAACTCTTTTGGGTGCTTTTATGTAAGTACTTCTTACAAGGAAAACTACATAGTGAAGCTAGTGTAAAGTGATATGCAAAACATGCACTTAATGATGTTTGCTTTTAGGTCATAACTTTTTGCTGTATTGCTGACAGAAAAGTAAACCGCCTGGCTGGCAGTATCCCCTTTCCAGTTCCTTGTGTGCAGTGTTGAAGGGCAGGCAGTTAGGGGCGAGGTCCATCTGCTTGTTAATGAATCAGAGTGAGTATCGACTCGGAGTTTAATCAGGCTCTCCCTGTACTATTGTATTATAGCTTCAGGTTTACTTAACAAGGTTGATGTGCTAGGGATGATTAGGACACTTAGAAGTAAAATTTGTGCTTAGAAGTAGATGGAAGTTGGTTCTTAAAGAGTGTCTTGAGAAGTGGAATCTCATTAGACTGAAGAGCATTGCTAAATACAAACAGATTTTTGAACCGTGTCCTGTAAAATTTGTGTTGAGGCTCTCAAGGTGATGTTGTAAAGAGGTAGCACTTCTCTTGCTCAGGTGCAGGGGGAAGATTTTTGCTCAAGTAGTTCTGATGCATGAAGGAAATTGCCCGTGTTGCAATCTCTGCATTGAGGAGGAGAGAACGGGCAAGATGTTTTCTCCGTACAATCACATTACAAGTTGTTCTGCTGTTCTTAATCACATTTGAGTTTCAAAGGGGAAACCAAGACTACTTTACCTACCAGCTATTTCAAACGCTAAGTCTGCTAGAGAAGAAAATTTGGTGGTAGAGAGCTTGTGAAAATACTTCGGAAAATTGATTTGGACAGATTTTTTTTTGCTTATACCTGTCATACTATTCCGTGTGTGATGTAAGTATTAGCTACAGGAGTTTAGCATCAGAAATTTCATCTTTCTTAAAAAAAATGCTCTCTGTAAAAAGTGCTCTTGGGTTGTTCCAGATGCCAAATTTCTGTTGAGCTGTCAACAATCTTTCTGGTGGGGATGCTTTTGTTAAAAACTCTCTTTATCCAGCCATTTTCTGGCCACTACAGGAAGATTCTGCTGTGTTTCCTAATGTCCCCTCTTAGGCTAAGTTGACCAGCGCGTGCAGCTTTTGCCCCAGATGGTAGTGCTGTTTCTTGTGGGTTTGTGTGTTCAAGATACAGCCATCAAACCCTTTAGGACAGAACTGTACTTGCAGCTGTCGTCACCCCCCTTGTGTGTCCTGTTCTTCTCAGGAAAAAAAGGTTTGCTGTTGGGAAGTGCCTACCGGCTGAGGCACACAATCTGTGAGGGTTACTTGTGTTGAAGGTGCATCTCCGCCACCGAGAGCGGGAGGGACAAAATGGTTCTCGGGACTGATGTGATAGAAGAGACCTGGATTTTTAGCTGGATTTACTTGTTGTAAAATGACAGGCAGTACTTGATATGTAAGGTTTATGTTGTCTCTCTTCTTACAAATAAGCATATATCATAAACACTCTCTATATACACATATACACTGAAGACGATTGATGTAAAATGAGATGGTTGTAACAGTTGTTGAAAGACTAAGAGCATATGGGCTGCTGGCAGGAGTGCGCACCCAGACAAACTTTGTTCGTGTAGCTTAGTTAGAGGCTGCCTACAATGGTTTGCTCATGCTTTTTACAAGCGCTTGTTAAAGAAAATGGGGATAAATGTGTTGAAAGCGGAATTCATTCCAGAGAACGGGAAGGGTGGTAGCTTGTGTGTGCTGCCACTGCAATTAGGATGCAGGGACGAGATGAAGGCAACTTTTGTGTTCTGTAGGCTGCAAAGCACCTAGGGGACAGATGACTACTGTGTTAAAGTGCCTGCAAGAAATTGAGACCCTTCTAGGTTGTCTTTGGGGAAACATCCGACAGGTTTGAGAAGAGGAAAGTGCTTGGGATGTTGACCTGAGGGAAGGTAAAGGAGAGGGGAATAATGTTTCTGTACCAGTCCAACATTACAGCAACTGTTTTAAAAAAAATAAAATAAATGCAAAGCTCATAGTAGATGGGGGTTGTAACAGTGGTTTGTTTTGTTTTTTTGTCCTGCAGGCACGCATATCATTCTGTTTCAACACCTCCTGTTTGCCCTCAGAAAAACATACTTGATGTGAAACTCCAAACAGGATCTACGTCCATGCAAAGCTCTGACGCAGTCGTCATCCACCCTGGTGCTATGCTTGCGATGCTGGATCTTCTAGCTTCTGTTGGATCAGCTACACACCCAGAGGTAGGCACAAAATCTGCTGTCTTCAGCTTTGAGGGTGGCTGGGTGAAAGGATGGCTACAGAAAGTAGAAAAGACATGGTGAAATCTTACTTGATGCCAAGACGCTAATACGTTTCACAGAATTGTCACATTACTTAGTTGGTTACAGAGGAAGAGGTCTAATAGAAATCATTTTATTGCGTTGGCTTGGATTCGCTTGTTTCTTTCAAACTCCTGGCCAAGACATAAAAATTCAAAAAAACTGTCTGAAATGGCTCTCAGATATGCTTCCAAGCACTGTGATGAATTCTTGTTTGCCCTGATGTATCAGGTGTTAACATGTAGGACAAGGAGGACATGGGGTTGGACGTTATAGCTCAGTACATACACTGTATTTGAAATAGCTGGAATAAGTTCTGTCTCTGAAACTGTACTACCTGTTTCGTACGATTCCCAGCCCCAAACCCCTACTGGTGGCTTGTATGTGAAGGATTTGTTGCAAGTTTTTAGAAAAAACTTATTTTAATACTTTACATTTGAGATGCCTTCCCTGAAGAACACTTGTCTGTTTGTTTTTAATACAGTTTCAAAAGTTTACAAGAATTACTAGACCCTTTATGTTGTCCTCTACTGGTGATAAGCATGGGGATTTTGTGTCTTCAGGGTGTTAATTTGGCTGTTATGTTGCATATACCTTGTGTTTCCTAGAGATGATGATGATGATAGGTTAGTAGAAATAGCTCACCTGTCACAAAAAAAAACTTAGTACACTTGAAGCAGGTAGAGCTTCTAAACTGACTCGCTTCTCTTGGTGAAAGTAGAGGTTAGTGTAACCGTCTGTACCTGAATTTTTTTTCACAAGGGCCGTGGTGGTCAATTATCTTTTTTTCCACGAAGAATGTGATGGAAGGGTTCATCGCTTCCACAAGATGCACACACATCTAAGTACAGGACATCTTGTGTATCAGTTGCTAAGGGTAGTTTCCCTTTCATTATTTGCCTAAGGGCTTTCTTCTATTTGCCTTCTCACTTTGTGTCTTCTCGCGTTGCGTGTTGTTTTCTTTTTTCCCAGCATGCGCTGGACCTCCAGCTAGCAGTGGCCAATATCCTGCAGTCTCTGGTGCATACAGAGAGAAACCAGCAGGTCATGTGTGAAGCGGGGCTCCACGCACGACTTCTACAAAGGTGCAGCGCTGCTCTGGCTGACGAGGACCATTCGCTGCATCCCCCGCTTCAGAGGATGTTTGAAAGGCTGGCCTCCCAGGCGCTGCAGCCCATGGTGCTGAGGTCAGAAAGATACCATTCAAGTCCTGCAGAGCTGAGCCCTTGTGCCTGCGCTGTGGCTGGCTGGCTGTAAATAGCTCGGATTGTTAGAGAGCATAAACGACCTTGTGTGGTAGTGATGGCACAGAATCCTGTTTTATTTCTCCTTAAATAGATTGTCTCGCTTCTGTTAATCAGCATGTAACCCTGGAGATGTTGGGAACCGGGGGAAGGGGAGTGTGGTGGTGGGGAATCTGTTTGTTTTTTCTACAGAGATTGCCCTGAAGTTGTATGCTTCCTTCCTTCCTGCAAATATTGAGAGGCTATCCACAATGCAGTTCCTGGCCAGGCTGTCAGGAGGAGGAAATACAATGACTGTAAAAATGACACTGCTGTAGAAAGGAATCGATTCCCAGATGTTTCTGTGTGGCGTTAAATGCCTCAGAATAGAAAAGTTTCAGGCTAGCTGTTTGATTTGGCCCTTGACTTTGTGTCAAGGAAACACAGGAATGCAATGGAAAAAATGTCTGGAAAAAACAAGCATAAATGAGGCTTGCTGCCCTCCTCTTCAACTTTGGTAGCACTGTCTGGTCTTATTCAGGATAAGTTCTGTGGTAAAGTAATGTTTCCTGAGAACAGATAGAAAGGATAAGTAGAAGAAGTGGCTTTATGTTGATAATTTACATGAACTGTTATGATGCATAGTGATGCATCATCACCATGCAAAAAAAAAAGTTGATCTTCCTGTATGTTTGTACATCCATGCTGATGCTAGAAAAGGAAGTTTGAAAAGGATTTTTTGAGCATATTTGGAACCATTTGATAAGTACCCATGCAGCTGTATGATGCTTTTAATTGCTTGTTGGATCTCAACTGGGATAAGGAAGGAATTGAATTTTATAATCTCCTGGGGGCTGACCTACAGCCAGGACAACTTGTCCCTGCCCTTCGGTGGCATCTGGCAGTAGTGGAAATCATTCTGCAGGGAGCACGCTTGTTGTTAGTCTCATTGCAGGGATTTAAGCTTCCCCAAGCCATAGGTATTGATAATGCAGCTGTAGATATAGATTTTATAGTTATCTGTAAATACAGATGTTGGTAGCTGTGAAACTGTCCTCCAACTAAAATGGGACAGAAAGACAAAACAATGCAGAGGTCACTTTCTCCCATCAGCCTGTGGTCTGTCCTTATGGGTGAGTTCAGCTTGCTGGGTGTGCAACAGGGAGTGTCCTGATGCTCGCCCCTAAGAGTGCAGTAGCCTTACTGCTGAGAAATTGAGTGCTTCATTAAGATCTTTTGATTACTTGAAATAATGGCAACTTCTGATAACATGTCTTCAAAATTTGAATAGTTTCAAATGGATTAAGTGTGTTTCTTGGAATTATTCATTATGTTATTTAATTACTTAGTTAAAAATCTATTTAATAGAAGTAATTATCATCCTCTTGAGTGATATTTTACTTGGTGCCATTCTGGGACAAAAACTTTACAATATGATTTGTAATTTTTTTTTATCCTCTTTACTAGGGAATTTTTACGCTTGGGAAATCCTTTGAATTGTGGAGCTTGGGACAAAAAGCTGTTGAAGCAGTACCGAGTGCACAAACCAAGCTCTCTGAGTTTTGAACCAGAAATAAGAAGTAAGTGCTGAAGTAGAAAGAAATTTGTATGAAGATCACTGATATCCCTCAGTTGCATACTTTGTAGATAAACATGCAGAAAGACCTAACTTTGCCCCAGTCTTGTATGAATGTGAAATCATCGGGACACTTTGACTGGAAAAACTTTTAAACCTGGAGGGAACATGGTACTTTATTTCATACGCATCCAGTGAGGTAATCATAATTTCTGGTTTTAGGAACAGTAACAATTAAATATAAAGCATTTCTTTACTGTGCGGGTGATGGAGCACTGGCAGAGATGTTGCCCAGAGAGTTTGTGGAGTCTCCATCCTTGGAGATCTTCAGAAGTTGACTGGATGTGGTCCTGGGCAAGCTGCTCTAGGTGGCCCTGCTTGAGCAGATGACATCCAGATGTTCCTTCCAACCCTAACCATTCTTTGATTCTATGATACTAGATTGCTTTTAAGTCTTTAGTAGATGCAAAGATTGTAGCCATTTAACAGTAAAAACAAAAATATTATTCTCAGATACTTTCATGTGCACATCATGTGATTACATCTGTGTAGTCTCTCCAATGAGTTTAGTAAGGTGGCAGATAATTAAAACTGGTACATGTAAGCATAATTGCATTTAATTCAGCTAGGCTCTAGAACCTGGGTCGTCATTAGCATCACTAGCAATGAGAAAGAAATGGGGAGACTTTAAAAAAAAAAAAAAAAAACCAAAGCTGGCAGAATCACGATTTAATAATGATTTCTCAAGAAGAGGTAGAATTTGGAGCTGGGACATCCCCTTTGAATAATTTCAAGTTCACCAATTCCCTTTTTTAACCATTCATTAATTTTTCATAACAAATATTTAGTGTTTTCCCTCATTGCTCATTTTCAAAATGCTTACTATCCTAATGTATTAAAATTTAGATCTCTAATATATGGTAAACATGTTGAATTACAAGTGCATCATAACTTAAAGATTTTAAAGAAAAAGCACAGTCACGCAATCCTCTTAAAAAAATGAAAAAAGAATTAAAGAAAGAAAAAATCAGCTTCAGTTTTAGTCCTGTAATTAACGTTGAGAGAAGGTATTAACGCTTTATTTTGACAGGACGTTCACTAGGTATTGTTAGATCAGAGATGCATGTACGTACATTGTGAAAATGTTTGTTATGCCTTTGTGTGGTGTTCTGTCATCATCCACCTGATGGAATACCTTATAGAGCAACGGCACGTGAGCTATAATTATCGCACTAGAACAGTTGCATCTGTTTTCCAGCTATTTAGTGAATCAGCCTGGTAAACTGTATAAATGTCTGTAATGGGCTGTTTGAGTTGAGTATCAGTGGATTCCTCTAGGCAGTCTGATCCTCTCTTCCACACTTGCTCTTCCCTCTTATTACCCATCGGCTGTGGAGCTTGGGAACAGCCATTCACGTAGTACATGAAAGGCTCAGTGGGTGGTAGTACTAGGATATTACTGGTAAGTTTCCAAAGCATATGACATTTATTTCTAGATGTTGACTCTGTCGTTGTATGGCCAGTTGTAGCATCGTTCAAACTATCTTAATGGAAATGTTTGAATTATTCAAAAGGAACGAGAAAGTGTCCTGGCTGGTGCAGAGTCAGAAGCATTAAATACCTTCCCTCCACTGTCTGTATAACTCTGATACTTACCCTTTAATCTCTGAGGTAGAAAAAACTAACTGAACTCTGTCATGTGTGTGGGAAGTCATCAGGTTAGGTGCGTTGGAAAAGAGGGGAGAGGAGAGATTCAGCTTTTCTCTTGGCCAGCACTAAATTCATCTATTTATTTATGTTTAGTAGGTTATTATTACAGGGTGGGGGAGGAATAAACACTGAAAACCGCAAGCAAGAGTTGGAAAAGTTACTAGCCTAGGAGAGCAAAGGCGAAGCTAGCTTTCTGGATATACCGCAAGTTGCCATATTAAATTACTAAGCAAAGCTTCCTGAGCCTGTCTGCTTATTCTGAGCTCCGGGACCTTGAGTCTGGGGTTGGTGCTTCTGCCAGACACGAGGCCAAGCTTTTCCTGTCGGTTAAGCCACCTAACAGGAACGCTCCCGCGTTACACGAAAGGAACGCTTCCTACTGCCAAGTAACGAGATGGGTCGTTGGCTCCGTTTCTGGCGTTGCCACCAACTAGCTGTGCTGTCCTGCATACAAGGTGTTCATCTCTTCGCCTCAGCTAAATGCTTTTATAAGGAGAGCAGTGCTTCCCACCTCTTGGTCTTCTAACCGAGAGGCTGAACAGTCGCTGATCATCCAGCCGTTGCGCTGGAAGCGGTTCCTGAAAATTCCTCCTTGTTGCAACGCCTTGTTGTTTCTTGGCTTCTTACCGTAGACAGCATGGTTACCTCAACGGAAGGTCTGGGTTCTGACAGTGTCTTCAGTTTGCACGAGGACAGCCACTATCGGATAAGCAAGAGCCTGCTGAAGCCGGCAGAAGGGAGCACGGTGCCCCTGACGAGAGTCAAGTGTCTGGTCTCCATGACCACCCCACACGACATCAGGCTTCACGGCTCCTCGCTTACTCCTGCCTTCATCGAGTTCGACACTTCCCTCGAAGGGTTCGGGTAAGGAGCACGGGCCTCCCAAAGAGCTAATGGCACGAGGCCACGTTGTATTGCTTTCTTCTTTCAAAGGAATGATTGTGGTTTTTAAGGGACTGTTCGCAGATTAGAAACAAACGAATTCTTTAAAGGAAAGAAAGGAATACTTCATGCCATGTAAACTTCCATTCTGTCCTTAATGGCTTGAAGCCAATACTTGCTTGCCATGTGTGAAAGTGTAAGTCCATGTGTATGTAAATACTGATAGTATCCTCTCGGATCTGGATTTCATGTGCCTTTTATGACAAAGGGATGCTAACATACCCTTGCAGAAACACAGTAGTTGTTAGAATGTCTGTGCAACGTCTGAATGGCCCAAATGCACTGTATCCTGCTTAAAATTGCTGAAAAACTTGGAAATGAGGAAGCATAAGTAAAGCAGACAACTATGTTGAGTCTAAATAACTGGAAAAACTTGTTAATTAACTGGAAGTGTAACCCAAATACAACACTTAACTCCTGTATTTTAGTACCCTGTGTCACCATCTCTTGTTTTTTTTCTGTCTCTACTTTAACACCTGCTAAATGAGGATCATCTACCATGATTTAACTTGACTGGTCAGAAGATTAAAACAGCACACCTTTCTCTGCATATATTTAAGCCAAATATTTGCCAAAATGGGATTTAAAAAAAATAATAAATCAAAATACTCATTTTTTTCCTGTGCCTAAGCACTAAATATCTTCAAAATTGCTGAATTTTTAGTGGTACAAACAAGCAAGAATGAAAGATGCTGTGAAGCCCAAAAGTGTGACAAATTCTCATATGAGATGAGTAGCTCCTCAACTTCTTTATTTTAGTCTGTTTTTACAATAATTTGGAGAAGAGGTAGATATGACCTGTTCTCTGGAGCTGTTCTACAGTTTCATAGAACCAGAAGCAGCACCACCTGATGGGATCATTAATCTTGTCTTTTTCAGACAAGAAATAGAACCAGACCTAATATTTATGTTACTGTATTTCTGTAGTCTTTTTCTGACATGTTCTGACATGGCCTTTGACAGAACCAGTTGCATCTGAGTGCTGAAGTTCCTGTTTATTTGGGATGACTGGTGTGAGAACATAGAGCAGCCTGGATATTTCAGAGCTCCACTGCTTTGTGTTCCTTTTAGAGCTTTGCGTAGCACAGATATAGGTATGTTTTGCATCTAGCCTTCGTATTTAGTATAGTTAGGGACTGACTTAACTTTGAAAATGTTGCTCTGAGCTCTGTTCTGTATCGTCCAGAAGAGAGAAACTTTTTGTCCTAAGAACAAATTGAAATAGGCTAGCAAAATGAATTGTCAGTGTGATAGCTCTGGGAGATTTCTAGGTGCTGCTAACACACCCAGTAGTAACCCACGTTAATGCAGCTGTGACCCCTGGTAATTTCACTGGGTCACCTATGACCACTGTAGGTCACCCTATACCTGTTCCCATTGTGTCCACAGCTGCGGTGGCTCCTGTAAGGAGCATACCTAGCTGGTTCTGTGAAATTTGACCTCACTGTCAGAGTACACATACTTGTAATAACAACACCGTACTGGGCATTTCTCAGATCCTTTGAATATTTAGCTAATCCAGTCTCTCAGAGAGTGTAGAATATCTCACAGACTGCAAAGAGAGTTATGGTCACCCAGGAGGGAACATTTTGGAGCAGCATGAGCATAAGTCTCTGTGCCTTTGCACCAAAGACATATGCTGCTAAAGGTCTTTGTACTAAAGATAATTTTACCTTACAAGGAGAAATCTTGAGCATTCATTTCCACCTTTCCTGAATACATTCAAGGAGGGTGATGGTATGCTTATGGTATATTTTTCCAGGCCATATTTTGTTTGTATCAAACTCTGGTTATACTGACTTTCATAAACTCTAGTTTGTTGCTCATCTTGTATCTAACAGCTGCCTGTTCTTGCCAAGTTTGGCTCCCCATAATGCACCTACCAATAATGCTGTCACAACAGGACTTGTTGATGGTGCGGTTCTCAGTGGTATCGGAACCGGTAAGTGCTCAAGTATAACTGTTAGCAGTATTTTTTTATCTGATGGTGCTTAGTTCTCTTACATTTCTTTACAAGCCAAGAAGTGATGTTATGGTGTTGGATGTTGCGCATTCACAGCTGAGACCTTTGTGAATCTTGATGTTTATGTTGCTGTCACTTTTTGCCTCCGAGTC
Organism: Anseranas semipalmata; assembly: GCA_013399115.1. Classification (NCBI taxonomy): domain Eukaryota; kingdom Metazoa; phylum Chordata; class Aves; order Anseriformes; family Anseranatidae; genus Anseranas; species Anseranas semipalmata. The sequence continues at coordinate 34,870 of VXAA01006359.1, forward strand.
GATGAAAAGCAGTATGAAATACAAAAGTGATGGTTTCAAAATACAAGGCTTGGAGCAGAAGGTCAAACTATAAGAAAGAGGAGTGTGTGGTCAGTTCTCCTTTCCTTTTTTCCTCTCACATTTTGACGTACTTATGTGTAAAGAAACTGAATGCATTAAGAACAAGTTGAGGTACCGGTGTTAAGTGGTCAGAGTATAGGAAACGTGGGATGGATTGTAGTGCTGTCCTTGTGGCTTAGTTCTGCTGAATTGTTTACTGAATTTATTACAGATGTAGTTACAAACATCATCCTAAAAATCCCATCTACATTGTTTCCCATCTCATGTATTTGTCCACCGTATGCTGTTCAGCCTCCAGCAATGTGGTATGCTGTGGGGCTAACTGAACGTGATCAGTTGAGCGAAATAACACTTAAGTATTAAAAACAAAGCTAAAGTTTCACTGCAGTAAGATGGAATCAGTGTTAGGCAGTGATTGAACTCTGAGAGCTCTTTGTTGTTCTGTGGGAGAAGCCCTGGAAACAAGGTTGGGTGGATGTGGGAGAGAGATCTTTGTCAAGGAAGGCTGGATGGATCTAACTGAGTCACACCTGTGGAAAGAGGATCTCACTGTGATATTAATCCTCTGTTAGGGCCTGATCTATTTCCCCTTTTCTCTCTAGGGAATTGAACCTTGCACAGCTTCTGAACAAGCACAGCTTTACAGTTGATTTTTGTCTTTAGAGTAGGTGGGAATAGTATGCAATTCTTGCTTTACTTCCTTTTGAAAGAAACCCCTTTGAGCTAGCTTGATGTGATTTTTCTCCAGGCTTCAGTCAGAAATGAAAGTAGTAACATCGAAGTCCACAAAGGAAAAACTTGAGAAGTCACAACTGGTGTCAACTGAGGGACTGAGCTGTTGTGAAAAAAGGGATAGGAACACGTAGGTGTCCTCGTAGCAGCTACTCTAACTATATAATGAGTTTTCCTTTTTTGTTCTTAGGTGAACGATTTTTCCCACCGCCATCTGGTTTAAGCTACTCAACTTGGTTTTGCATTGAACGTTTTAGTACGCCTCCTAATAACCATCCTGTCAGACTTCTTACTGTAGTGCGGCGTGCAAACTCCTCGGAGCAGCATTACGTATGCCTTGCCATTGTCCTCTCGGCAAAGGACCGGTCACTAATTGTTTCAACTAAAGAAGAACTACTTCAAAATTATGGTAAGAGTTGTGTCGTGTCATCTGTTAATCCTGACAATATTATGATTGTCTAGTGTCTAGACTAAACAAATGTCTAGTACGTAGAGATTGTGTGTGATAGAACTTGCAGCTTCACCAGCTTCATTGCCTGGCTATTTGAAGGCAATCAGTCATTTGCTTGAAGTTTGAATGCTGTGGTCAGTTTGCAGAAAGAGTTGGTAGATTCATTTGTCATCTGAGATCAAGTGAAATGCAAACTAAAGCAATTCATAAGAACATAAAATTAAAATAAAATAAAATAATTTTATGTTCATATGAATTGCTTCAGCTTGCATTGGAGCTGTAAGTTGTATGTTCTCAGTTTGTAGCCCATATATCTAACTCTTGAAAAGAGATGGGATTTGACGAGGCTTTGTCAAAAGGTCTGAAAGTCTCTGACTACAGAGTGACTGACTACTCTGACTCCTGTTTAACTGGATGGGATACTTTGTTGTGGTGGACTGCTGCCCTGTCCTGGTTAGTAGCAGTTGGTGGTACACTGTCAAGTCCTGAGCTGGCCAGTACCTGAAGAACGGAGATAACAGGCCCGCCAGTGTGCGGGAGCGAAAGTGCTGACAGTCTGTTGTGAGAATAAAGTGAGTGTTCTAAGGATTCTTTTTGCGAACAAGAATTGCACTTGAATGTGTTGGGCTGAAGAACAAGAGGTTGAGGAAAGATTAGCTTTGTATCTGCAAGTTAGTTCCAAGTACAGTGCTATTATCATTTTCCTTGTGCTATTTCTAAAGAAACAAGTGTTCTCCCTGGTCTCCCTGTATGTGCTGTTAGTGAAGTAAGAGCATTAGTGGATTCTTTTTCCTTCAACGTGAAAGAATGAAGAGAGATCTGAAAAACTCCCGCTTTCTGTTGTTTTTGTTGTTGTTGTTGAAGTGTTCCCTACTGTAGAAATTTCAGGCTTTGGCTTTTCTTTCTTTTTTTGGCTTTCAAGTGGAGTGTGGGTTATTCTGGTTTGTGATGGAGAAACCAATGCACCTGAGCACTGCAAATTGATCGTGCCTTCCAGTGCAAAAGCAAAGGATGTGTTTTAGAGAAATTTAAAACTTGTGTATGGAAAACTGAAGCATGCTGAAACATTCAGAAGGCAGTTCAGCACCCGTTAGTGAAGAAAGATATGGGAAATAGTGAAGAGCGTAGGTGGGTGAATAGTTAGTGATGGTGGTCAGCAACATGGGATGTGCAGCCCTGGCGGGGATGCTGGGAGTGGGCCCCTCTGGCCGTGTGCGTGGACGGCAGGCGTCCCTCTCCGAGCTGTCAGTGTGCAGGTGGCTCATTCAGCCGACGGAGCAGCGGGTGCGGATCACCTTGCCCCGTAGCAGGAGCTGCTCACCTCGTGTCAGCTGCGCTATGGCCCGGGCACCACTGATGGGACTGGTAAGGAAAGGCCTCTGTGGGAAGAGGCCGGGCCTCATGCCACCCACAGCTGGTCCCAGCTGCCTCCACAGTGACCACACCGCAGGACGCAGCTGATCCCATTAGCCAGGCTGATGGCACCTCCCAGAAAACACACACAAGAACAGGCAAAAGGCTGCATGGAGTGAGGGATAAGGAAAAATAATGGTGAGCAACAGCCCTGCAGACGCTAAGGTTGGAGCAGGAGGAGGTACTCCAGGGGCCAGAGCACAGGGTCCCCTGCGGTCCCCAGAGCGGACCACGCTGGAGCACATAGCACACTGCAGCACACGGAGGAGGCTGTGGTGGAGCAGGGAAATGTGTGAAGAGGAAGTACAAGAAGTATGGGTATCTTTCTACAATATCAGTTAGATAAGAAATAGCTTTGAAGGTTTAGAGTGACGTGTTATCTCCTGCAGACTACTTCTGTACATTTTTTCTCTAAAAAGAGGATCAAACATCTTTTTGTGACTTAAACGGTGGCATTAGAAAGTTAGTAAAAACGTAAGTAAACTAATTACATGTAAAATTTCAATGGGAAGGTAGAAGGGGAGAAGTAAAATGTAATAGTCAAAAGTCTAGAAATATCCTGAGAATTTTCTTAGAAAATATAGGGCAAAAAAAGAACAGACCCACTGCTGATCCGAACAAAACTATACCGTTTGGTTTATATGCAAGTATTTGCGGAAGTTCAGCCTGTTGAATTGTGATAATGTTCTCCGAACAGTTTTTCAAAAATTCTTAATTCTTCCAGTTTTTGTATTTGAAATTTTAAAGGCAATATTTAAACATTAATCCTACCTTGTTAATTGTATCGCTTAATTCATGCCGCCTTAATTGTATTTTTGGTCACTTTGTTATATGTGTGCTTTATGAAATTTTGGCTTGAACGTATCACTGGAGATTTTTTTGCATTAAGTCTGATGACATAAAAAGCTTAAAACAGACTAATAACATCTCTGCTGTTGCCCACTAACTGGTTCTTTCCTTTTTAGTTGATGACTTCAGTGAAGAATCATCATTTTATGAAATTCTTCCTTGTTGTGCCCGTTTTCGCTGTGGTGAGCTCATTGCAGAAGGCCAGTGGCATCACCTAGTTCTGGTCATGAGTAAAGGCATGCTGAAGAACAGCACAGCTGCACTCTACCTTGATGGACAACTTGTTAACACTGTAAAGGTAAAATAAATCTTGAAATCATCATTTTTACTGATTGGAGTGATCTCATTTCTGCACATATACATGTGTACAAAACAAGAGGAGCCTTGCAAAAAGACATCTTGGCTCGCTACACAGCTCTGACCCAGCCCTAGTCCTGTTAAGAGGAGAAGATAACAAACACTTGATTTCTAATTGATGAGCAATAGCAGCGCTGAAGGGAGACGGGCTTGGTGCTTTGCATGTGAAGCAAGTGTGGCACAGCTACGCTGCTGACTAGGTTAGAAAAACAACAAATAGCTAAAGAAGGATGTATTCCAGGACCACTTAGTAGACGTAGCTTCTGAATAATGGGGAGATTACAGACTAAGAGCAATATTTTCAAATTTATCCATGTTTTTCCTTTCCCAACCCTCTTGTCACCCCAGGAATAGCATGCCCTTGTCAAGTGATTGCCACTGAGATGTTTAATGTTGTTACTAGTTGACTGTGGATGAAACGCATGTAGTCGTACAGGTCAATGTTTTGTTATTTGCTGGAATAGGCTAGCAGACCAAGCCCAGAGACCACGGAATAGCAGTGATCCTCTCCGCTAGACTCTATGTATTCCTGACCTGTAACCAATAATGAAAAGACCATTTGGCACCTGGCAGGCATGGGCCCTAAGGAGGGAGTAAGCTAATCGTGCTGATGGGGTGCAAATTAGTTAGGTTAGTGTGCTGCCATATGTAGAAGGAGATTTTGCCTTTTAAATTTTTCCTGTAGTATTCCTCTCGCAAAGAGAGCATTGTATTAACTTCACTTGTTACGCTAGTTGCTATAATATGCTAATTATATCTGACCCTACATGGCTACATTCAATAGCTGGTAATAGAATTTTCACATGGTAGATAGAAAATACCTGTGAAATTGTTACTACCATTATATATATGCCAGCATCTTTTCCGTAAATTTGTCTTACTGCTGTCTGACAATTTATCGATTTGAGTTTATCACACATGCACTTCAACACAAAACGGTGTTAATTGTCGGAGGCATATTTTCACAAGCTAAAGAAGGAGGGGAAAAGGACACAAGGTTATGAGGTAGTCTTACTGATTTTGGAAAAAAAATAGTGACATAAAGCACCATGTTTTTAGAAGCAAGATAGGCCTCATTGTTCAGCATTTTTAAGCATAGAACTTGCAAGTTCTCATCCTGTGTTTCCCTACATACCTTTATCATGTGAAAGCCACTTAATTTCTGATCTTTGCATTTACCTTCTGGATAATGCTCTTGGCTAACTTTTACTGTATGGTGTCCAAATACTATGCGTTACATATCAATCATTTGGCATGTCCCTGGTTTGCAAATCACTTCCCTGAATTTCTGATCTATCTACTTTGTTTTCACGGTACCCTGGTGCTCTCAGTAACTTCGCTGTGTTTTCATCTCTTACAGCTTCACTATATTCACAGTAGTCCTAGTGGCTCTGGTTCTGCCAATCCTCCTGTAGTAAGCACTGTTTACGCCTACATTGGCACACCACCTGCGCAGCGCCAGCTCTCCTCGTTGGTGTGGCGTTTGGGCCCTACGCATTTCCTGGAGGAAGTTTTGCCTGCCCCGGGTGTTAGCACCATTTATGAGCTGGGACCAAATTATGTTGGAAGCTTTCAAGCAGTATATGTACCGTGTAAGTACAATTCAAACGGTAGCAAGTGACTTCGTCTGACTTAGGTGAATCTTTTGTGAGCATATTTACAGAAGTGAGAAAGGAGAATGTGCAGTAGCAAAGAGGAAAAGCTGTTCATAGGAAGGTGATTAGCTGCTGCTGAAGAGGATGATATAAATCTGAATTACCGTTTTAACATACTTTGGGTGGTTCTTATACTGAAGAAGTGCTGGTATTCCTCACTTGGGTTTTAAACTAGTTAGAAACCTCTAATGCTGTCATTATTCACGCTGTATAGTATATTTATCTGTAAAAAGTGAAATTGGAAAGGCATTTTAACTTGTTGGTTTTTATTGGTAGCACTCAAACTTATTTACAGATCTGCCATTTATTCTGTGCTTTAAACACAGCTGTCTTGAAATGGAATTGTTTATAGGGCCTAAATAGGTCAACTGAGGGAGGAAAAAAAAAATCAAACGGGAGGGATTATGGTGCAGCAGATAGTCTTAAACCATGTCTTGGGAAAAAATCTGGTTGATTTTATTACAATTTTTAGGTATTCTTGTTTGAAACTGAATGGGGTGTAATGCAAAATGGTATAGAAATGTGTTTCCATATCCCTATCTTGAACAGTTTGGACATGAGATTCTTGATTCGCTCTGGTAAGATGAGCTGTCACTAGCGAGATTTTCCTGTTGTGTAGTGCTCTCTGTCCTTCTGTGCAGTTAGGTTTCCTCCTCACTAATGTCAGTATACTATCAGAAGATACTCATTGCTTTATGTGGCTATCGCAAGGCTTTTAAATGAGACGTAAAAAAGGGGAACATACCAGCTTGTCTTGTCCTTGGGTTTCGTTTCTTCATGAGCACTGCAATTCTTTCCAGCTCTTCTGGTGAGAAACTGTCACCATCTTAAGGAAGGAGGCAGTGAGTGAAGAGTGCCAAGAAACCAAAGTATGTACAGAGAATGCAGTTTTAGTTTGCATGGCAAATGTTTTCCTTAGAGTGGTGATGGAAAAAAACTAAAAGTATAGATGGTGTTCAGACTGTGAAAGACGAAAGTATCATGAAAAAGTAGGTAGTTCTCCTTGCACAGCCCGATTCAGAAAGTGGGGGAATGGAGTTTTATCGTGTACAGATCTGCATCCTGTGCTTGCTTTTTTGACAGCTAGTCAAACCTAGCCAGCAACTCTGGGTTTGGGTATCTGCTAGGCAATTACTATTTCTCCTGAAATGCACATTGGCTCTGTGCAAGTTGTAATTAACAAGTTAGCCAGAGCAAATTCCATGAACGGATTTGTACATTCACTTACAAGAATTAAAGATCTTCCTTTTCTGCTAAGACCACGTTCACCAGGAAGCCCACAGAAATTTAGGAGAGTTCTTCATTTCTTAACATGTTGACTTTTTCTGGTATGGCTGTGTATTTCTCTTACAGAGCTTTTCTCCGTTCATTGTATTTCAGGAGTAGTCTGCTCCAGAGCGAAGGGTGCGTTTCTGTTCGGGGCTAAGCTTCTGTTCGCATTGTGTGCGCTGTGCCAAACCCTGAGGAGTTTGATAGACAGTACAGCATGAAGCTCCTTATTATATTATAGCCTTTTATCTTGGCCTCTCTACCCAAAAAGTTTGCTTTTCTTCATGCAATGATTATTTGTGAGAATCCTGGAGAAGGGAAGAGCCGTTGCAGTCTTTTAATGTTGTCCTTTCCAAGGGAATTGTATCTGACTTGCCAGTGGTCCATGCCATACTTCTTTCAGAAGTTCTGTCCCTGATTTCAGTAAGCACGATTGCCATCTTCTGAGAATTTGTTCTGTGTTAAAACAAAAAAGTGAAAAACCCGATACTCTTCAGACCCTGGAAAGAGCCCGGAAAGAGCAGTTAGTTCAGGAGAATGGATTACTTTGTTTGGTTGCTGAAATGGAGGAATGTTCCCAGGGCATCCCTGTGAGCAGATTTCATGAGGATTTCATTTATGGGGAAACTGAGACATCTGAAATTGTCTCAAGTGGGACTCGACAGACATGGGATCCTTATTGAACAAACTACGTAGACACCCAGCTTTTGTTATTTATTTCAATATTAGGTGAGGAAACTTCATGCTTTTTTAACTCCGTTAATATATTTCACTGGTGTTGGAGATATCTTTTGACTTGGAATGATGATGTAGAAATGAATCTCTTTGTGAAGCTTTCAGGTGCTATGATCTTGACACATGCTCGAAGTATTGTAGACAGCCGTCACTCATACTGTTTGCAGTGCCTCCCAAGAAGCCTCCAATCTGGGAGCAGTGGAAAAAAATACAAAAGATAGGGTTATACCTTCTCTCCAGTGCCTGAGCCTTTTAATCTTTATTCAGTCTTGCGTCTCTTGTACCATTTTCTAATGTAGTTTTCTTAGCAAATCATTGTATAAAGCCTGTTGCCACCCACAAAGATGCAAACGGACCACATACTGTTCTGTTTATTGTCTAGTCCCTTTGCTGTTCTTTAGGTGGAAATGAAAGTGACCAGCCCTTAACGCTGGGCATTAACTGAGAATAGGAATAATGTTGCCTTCCAAAACTTCAGATGGAGATGAGCCACATATTTTATTGCTTGGCCAGGCCCTAGGCTGCCAGTTGCCATTAACTGTTAATTGAAGACCTTCTTGAAGGGAAAAGTTTGTTGTATGTTGTCCTTTAAGTAGCAGATGTGTATGCCATCAGCAGACTTCTATGCCATTGAGCTAGTTTTGGCTATGGTGAGCAAATATGCAAAAGGAATATCAAATCTGAGGTGTCTATAAAAGCTCTCTTCCGTGCCTGTTCTCTAATGTAATTTCAAGATTTTACTGTTAAAACTGAAAAGAAGACCAGTGCCTTTTTTGAAATGAGTTTTTATTGTGTCTTTAAGGCAAAGATTCCAAGTGTGAAGGAAACAACCCATCTCCAGTATCTTTAGTACCAGAAGAGAAGGTCTCTTTTGGTCTCTATGCACTCTCGGTTTCTTCATTTACAGTGGCAAAAATAAGGAAAGTTTACAACAAGTTGGATAGTAAAGCTATTGCTAAACAGGTACGTTTGAAAATGAGTGTGTTTGTGTATGACTTTTCAAGGCGGTTTGCTCATAGGAACTAGGAAAAGTAACGTCCTTGTCAGAAGAGTTGTCTGTAATTATTTTCATCCTTTTAAAAAAAAAAAAAAGGGGGGGGGGCGATTCTGGATTTTATTCCTTTTTTTTGAAATCACTGGTAGTGATGTAGCTTGCCTCCTTCTGGAGGTATTTTGACTTTTTACTTGGATTTTTAATGTAGATAGTTCTAATCCTGTGTTTTGTTTTCTTTTTAAAAAGTTAAGATGATATAATTGAACAACACTTATAGCTTAGTCCTCTGACTGTGATTCAGATTTGGAAATCTGAGTATTGGTTTACATTTTGCTTCTCAGTGAATTATTTGTACAAAGGACCATCTGTTGCGATTTTTTTGGAGTTAGATTAATCATCCTTAAACTTTAGAGACTGCAGATTTCTCTTTACTGTAGAGGATGTACTAAAGACTATGGCATAGTTTAATTTTATTTTGTGTTACTCACTCTTTATCACAGGAGGAAAATACACAGGTTATGTACAGGCTCATACAGAAAAAAAAAATCTTCCCTTCAGCCCCCTTTTTTTTCTTGTTTCCTAAAGCTGGCAATTTCTTCTCATGAAAATGCCACACCTGTGAAGCTGCTACATAACTCAGCAGGGCACTTGAACGGACCTGCGCGCTCCATTGGTGCAGCTTTGATAGGATATTTGGGTGAGTTGAGTATTTGAGAATTATCAGGTTTAAACATCAGTAAGTAATTGTCAATAAGAACTTAGTCCCAGAAGATGAATCATGTAAATAAGCGATGTGTTTTCTATGATACATTGTTTAAATTTATTTTACATTGTTATATTTTATTGACATATTATTAATCTTTTTTCTTTTTACTGATATGGGATACTTGTTTCAGTTTATATAAGAACTGTTGTGGACATACACTTGATTGGCTTCAATTTAGTTCATTAATTGTTTTTCCACTGCAAAAGTTGCATCACCTGTTCTTCTGAGGTGTCATAATTCACCTACTGATATTCTTTTAATAAATCCAGCAAAGGTAGAATGCAAGTTACGTGCATGAATTCCCAGTGACTTTCTACAAGAATAAGTCTTGATTTTAATTAACTTATTTTCATTGCCTCTGCTCAGGAGTAAGAACGTTTGTCCCCAAGCCTGTTGCCACTACACTGCAGTACATTGGAGGAGCTGCTGCTATTTTAGGACTTGTAGCCATGGCATCAGATGTAGAAGGATTGTATGCAGCTGTGAAGGCCTTAGTCTGCGTGGTAAAGAGCAATCCGCTCGCCAGCAAAGAAATGGAAAGGATCAGAGGTTATCAGGTATGTAAGAAATGTCTTTAAACAGACCAGGCTGATTTAATTGCAGTGTCTGTGCTAGCAAGTCCCATGGGAATTGCTTGTTGTGTCATGGTACCCTCAGTTTCAGCTCTTAAGTTTACTGTGTTCTTGGCTATTTAACATAGACAAGTTACTTAGGATAGCTTTTAAAGAACAGGGTTGAAAGTTTTTCTAATCAGTTGTGCCTATTGAAAGATGGCTTTATTGAAACTGAAAAGTTGGCATGTGGTTTGGGTAGCATGCTTTAAAAATTTTTAATGCTAATGGCTAGCATAGTTATGTTGAAACATACTATTCCATTTAGCCTGTTGTGGACCTTGACTTGCTCTAACCAAAAAAATCTGGACAGTTTTTCTTGCACCATAAGCACTCAGTGGATCATCACACACAAACTTATGTTCTGCTTGTACTGACCTCAGGAAATAGCACAGTTTGGGAAAGAGTCCCAGAAATCCGTATGTTTTTACATAATGTTTCAAAGCGGATAGTAAAGCTGAACAAGCCAGTGTTCAGCTCGTGACTTCGGCAGTGAAGAGAAGCGAGGGTCTGAGTTTTGTTCTGTTTTGCTTTTCTAGTGTGTCACTTAACGAAACAGAAAGTTGGGGTTACTCAGATTTATCTAGTGACGGATACTTTTCAGTGACAGAATACCTCTCCTTTGTATGTGCGGTACTCTAGGGGTGCAGACAGGTCTATTTAAGTCTGCTGTGTCCACACTTGCTTTCCAGAAACATACATCTGAGCAGGTATCACGTACTGCCTTAGGCTGTGGGTGACTACGGGAAGGCTGAGAGGTGTGTGTGCCTAACTGGCAGGGCCTAGATACCGCCCGCAGGGTAGAACAGAAGCTATTTCATGAGCTGGAGGGTATCCTGGGTACGCTTGTCATCTAATCAGCTGTAATGCCATTTTCAAGCTTTTTCATCAAAAGTATGAAGTACCAGAGGTACTTTATGGGCCTTCTCAGAAGGGATGCATCCGTTTCACCCGTGCTTCGTTATGCTTAGATAATGTGCCTGCATTTTCATAAGGTACTAGTTCCTTTTTTGTTTACTTGTTTAAGTTGCTGGCAATGCTGTTAAAGAAGAAACGATCCCTTCTGAACAGTCACATACTCCATCTCACCTTTTCCTTGGTGGGAACTGTTGATAGTGGGCATGAGACTTCCATTATTCCAAACTCTACTGCCTTCCAGGATCTGCTCTGTGATTTTGAGGTATGTAAGGCTACATAGAAAAGTCATGATGATGCTGGATAACGAGTAATTCAGCAAACTGATAACATACCTTAAATACTGAACAACAGTAGATTAGGTTGTTGTTTTGCCAACTTACTATTCCATATATTGTACAGTAGAGCAGCTCAGCAGTGAGATTACTGGTAACTTTTCCTGCTGAAGTGGCTTGAATCACTCTAGAAACAGTTAATGGGTACCAAGGACACTTATGCTTTTTGTTGTTCTACAAGATGTTCTGTAGTTTTCTGTTCCACAATAATTTCTTTTAACCTGCAGTAAATAGATTGAGGCATGAAAGATGCACTGAAAGTAACGGTAGGAGGTAAACTTTCAACATAGCCCATTGGAATCGCTTCATCATGTGTCTCCTGCAATGTTAATAGTAAGGTAGTTAAAATTCTGCTTGCACAGCCTATGAAGTATCAAAGTGCTCTTTTTTAAAACTGAGGAAAGTAGACAAGTTCAGAATGAAATGCTAATGTAATACAGGCTGATTGGCAGTGTTAAGCAATGCATAGAACTCACCATTTGGTGTCTGTCCCTTTTGTATTATCTGTGTCTGACACAGACTAAAACTGTTCTGATTCTCATATACTTTAAATAAATGAGAAATCCAGCTGCAATATATAGACTTCATAATGCATGTACATCTTGCACAAATGGCTCTAAACTGTGGAATTATTCATTTTACTGTTTTTAGATATGCATTTGAGTATGTAAAAGCACTCATGGAGTTGTTATTTAAGGGTCCTGTCTTGAGAGTTTAAAGGACTTTAACAACCAAAAAAATTGTTGCCAAGATCTATAATATACTACAATTACAGCACAGAAAAACAGGAAATGAAAACTGCTGAAGTTTCTTGTTTTTTGATGAGGAATATTAATATTAGAAATAAGTTCGTGCTCTGTTTAAACGTTAATTCTTCAGTATTACAAAACTAAATATTTTTAACAAACCTTGTAAATTACAACGATGATTTCTTTGTGCTCACAAAATTAAATGTAGGCCTGATAGAATTTATTACATCTACCTGAGGTAACATTTGTGGTAGAGGTGTCAAGCTAGATGAACCGTTTAGCAGAGAGAAGGCTCTTAATCGCAGCCCAACTCCTATTACACGGAGCAAGATTTTCGCAAAGCTATGAATAGAAGAATGCTCTTCTTAAGGAACCAGCTGAGCAAGTTGATCAATGTTGCATACTCAGACAGGAACTACTATTGAAAAGATCCAATTTGATATTGTTAAGTTCAGGTCTTTTTTTCCCTGAACACCAAGAACAACTAGAGGAAGAGTAAGCTTAAGATATAGATATAGATATAGATATACACACACAAATATATATATATTTAATGCAAGTGATAGGTCTGTGATTCATTAAGAAGAAACTTTTGAGAAGCCTCAGGAAGTCACTGTTTCTAACTTGTGTCTTTATTCCTTTTTTTTTTTTTTTTAATTGTTGTATTCAGAAATCAGTGACCCAAACATTTCATTACAATTGGATAAATTAGGTGTTCTTAATCTTATGCTAAGCATGGTAAAGAAAAGATTGTTCTGATCATTTTAGATGATAAGATTTGAAGAACAGCAAAAGCAAGAAAGTTTTCATTTCAGCCAATCTCACACACCTGAGCACAAATATTAATTGTGCTTTGTTGAATAGCAAGTCAATTTTAAGATTTGAAGCTATAACTTTGAGTTTTCTGATTGTTATGTATTTTATTACTACTTTTGATTGAATAATTGCTGTGTGTGGTTTTTTTGGGTTTTTTTTTTTTTTGGTAGTAGATCTAAATCGCTTAAAATGCTGTGCGGAAAATGCTGGGTAAAGGTTAAAACGAACAAAGTAAAACAGCAAACAAAACAAAAATCAGGGAAGACCTTGAGTTCAGTGCTGGCAGAAGATAGTCAATTTTACAAAGAGAAAATCTTCACTTCAGCCAAATAAACACGTTGGTACCAATCAACATTTCACATCAGCATTGTAAACCCTGAATAACTCCTTTGGAGTCAGTGGCATGGTACCATCTGTTTAAAGAAAAATTCTGGAAAGTGTTTAACTTCTTTGTCTTTAAAATTCTAGCATGATAGACTTACAGAGACTATCTTTGGTACCTGTGTGTGTTTCTTTAGTCTTCACTAGTATATTTAATAGTTACCTGAATTTTAGGAATAAACAGTTGAGAAGCTTGCAATGAGCTTTAGAGTGCAGTGGCCAGGTAAATAGTAACATAGGCAAACAGTTTTAATGTATTCAAGCCATTCATAACTTCTGTTATATTAAGCTTGAATGTCAGTTTTGAATCTTGAACTGGATTTGTGTACCAAACTTACCATTGTTTATTCTGTATTTCAGGTCTGGCTTCATGCACCCTATGAGCTTCATCTGTCGTTATTTGAGCACTTCATCGAACTTCTCACAGAGTCCAGGTCTGAGTTGATGCCAGGCTACTAGTGAGGCTTACAGGATTAGGTGATATGTAGAGGATGCTCTGATTTTAAAGTGACACCTCCTTTCCTTCCTCCTTTCAGTGAAGCAGCAAAGAACGCAAAGTTAATGAGGGAATTCCAACTCATCCCAAGACTGCTCTTGACTCTTCGAGATATGTCTCTGTCCCAGCCTACTATTGCTGCGATTAGTAATGTGCTGAGCTTTTTGCTTCAAGGCTTTCCCAGCAGCTATGACTTGCTCAGGTAGCCCACACTTATGTTAATTCTGGCTTATGTGTTTTTATTACTTTGCTGACCTTGGTCGAAAATACTTAACGATAAGAGTGTTGTGGAGTAACAAATGTCAAACGTTCATGTACTGAATTTTTACCTGTAAGAAGTGACTGAGTGCATAGGCATAATAATTTTATTAATGCCTTGATTTCTGTATTTCAATTCAGTTTATATCTAAACAGCCATGACTGAATGATTAAACTGGCTTAGTGTTTTGCAGGCAGGTAGCAAAGGTGCCATATTCTCGCTCCATTGTTCACGTGAAATACTGAGCACTTTTACATACCCTTGATTGTTACTTAAGGGGGAGCATGATAATACTTCTGGTTAAAATGCAGCTTTGATTACTCTCTCTCATGAAAGGCTGATTTCAAGATTTTTTTTTTTCTAAATCATCTCTACAGAAAAATATTTAAGGTTGTCAGATATAGTACTATTAATTATGACTGATAAAGGTTACATTGATAGTTGCAACTCATACACACAGGAGTATTTGAAATGCTTTTAAATGAGTTAAGCTCCTTTTAAATGAGTTGAACTCCTTTAACTTATTTTTTTCATCTCCTGTATGATTATAATGGAAATGGATAAAATATTGCCAGGCTTAGATGTTCTTTGTGTATGAGCAGTCATATTTTCAGCTTCTTATGTTAAGTACAATTGAAAGTATTGGAAGCATTAAAAAGTAATTCAAGAATAAACAGCATAGATGTCATGCTTAAATTCCAATGGAACAGAGTCTAGCATGCAAATTTGAGTGTTCCAACATAACCTTTTCTGCTTCCTGGAAATAAAAATGAAAAATATTATACAACTTGAGAAAAGTTACCGTGGCTAAGGACCTTTTGATGTTATTTTCAGAGGAAATAGGAATGTACTCCATCTCCTTTCTTTTAGTAGCACATCATCAACTTATTCTTGAAAACCATGACCTTGTGTTGTAACACCTCAAGCTATAGACATAAATGTTATACCAGATTAATGATTTTTTTGATGTAATATTTGTTCAGCTGTAATAGTTACAGAGTAATGTTTGGCTCTCTTTTCTTTAACTTCTGGTTTTCCTTTTACTAGGACTTGGAGGTATCTCCATGTTTGCTTTCTTGAATCTTAGAGTTTTCTGAGTTGTGTAACTGCAGACTTGTCTGCCAAGGTTCCATTAATTAATGTACATTACTTTGGTTTTGGGCTAGTAACTTAAGATTGAAGCTATTTTTATCGCCCTTCACATGTGAGAAAGTTGATGTTCTTGGATGTTGCCCTTTCGCTAGCATTATGATTTTACATTAGATGTGGATTATTCCTAGATGGGAGTTCATCTGTCATATCAATGCATGATGCTTTTTCTGTGTATGTCAAGGTTTGGACAGTTCATCTCTTCCACTTTACCTACGTTTGCGGTCTGTGAGAAGTTTGTAGTCATGGAAATAAACAATGAAGAAAAGCTTGAAAGCGGTAAGTAATTGCATGCCTTAAAAGCAGTAGAAGAGGAATAGTGTGTGATCTCTTCTGCGCTTAAGTACTTAAAATGTACAACAGTATCATTAACAGTAATATAATTTTGTTATAATATGGCTGCCAGGTAACTGTGGAACTTCAGTTTTAAGCATTGCACGCAAAGCAGTGCAAAACCCATGCACTCTTATTTTCTTTTCCTTCACTTAATACTGAATGTTGTCCCTCTGCTTATCCCCCTCACTCCTTCATATCAGTTGTGCATCTCTGCTTCATAATGCGGAGAGAAAAAAGAAAAGAAAATGGTTTGCTAGGTGTATCTGCCCTCCAGGTGTGGAGAAACTGAAAAAATTAACTAAGGCCACCTAGGGTGGTTTTTTTTTTTCTCCTAAAAATATATATATATATTTCTGTCCTTCAAGAATATTTATATTTAATTGTTTTGAGAACATTTCTACACTTGTTTCTTAAAGAAAAGAAGCTTATGCAGTTGTGGTTTTGTTGAGTCTCCCCTAGTGGAAATGATTTAGCCCAGCGGTGGATTTGAACCAAATAACAGAAGTGAGCGCTCAGAGATGCTCTGTTTCTGCATCTCTTGGGAATGTACTGGTCGGCAGAGACAAGCGAGAGAGAAGGGGTTTCTACTTCACAGCTAGCTTTATTCGTCCTGTTTTCTGAAGAACGTTAGGTGATCTGCACATAATATCACTGTCCCTCATGTCTCTCCTCCTCCTTCTGAACACTTTCTCTCATTACAGTCTCAAAGATGATTAAATTCCAGATTTTTCAGTAAAAAAACAATGACTTGGGTACAGGAGAGAGATCCAGATTCATGTTCCCACTGTGGGCTGGCTGGCCCTATTTTTTTTCTAGGCTAACCAGAGCTTGTGCTGCTTTCTGCCCACCTGGGGCACTGGAGAACCATGCGGAGACAGGCACACTGTGTCACGAGTGGAGAGGGAGGCTTGAGGCAGAGGACACCAGATTTTTAGTTCACTGGTCTTCATCAGTTACGCTGTATTGCTGCCCTTGAAGATGCTTGGTTTTCTTGTCTGTGACTTAGGCACAAATCTCTGGCCCAGAATGTGTCCATTTATCTGTCTTCTTTTTTTGCATGTCTCCCCTCAAGTTGTAATTCTTTTTATTTATTTATTTTTATTTTTTTTACATTGTGAAAACCTGCTGCTACTTTGATAAAGCAAGGTACTAAAAGAGGGATTCAAAAAATAGCTGTAAAGGTAATCCTGAGCTGTGTGTATTAGCACGTTTTGTAATAAGTGTGTTTTTCAACTGATGAGGGGTTTGGGGATCCAACTTGAAAGAAAAAGAAATTAATTATTCTCCCCATTTCTTAAATTTTGAGTAATTGGAAAGTATCAGTTTTATTTTTAATTGTTACTATTTTTTATTTTTTATCCCAGATTGCATAATACATAATGTTTAGCCAACTCTTGTGGGTTTTTACTAATTCCTTTTTTTTGTTTTTCCTTTGTCAGATTGTTTTTATGCATCTGTCTGCCAGGAACCAACTGGCTTAGCTAATGTAGACCACCTCAGTTTAGATAATTCTGTGATATCCTTCCGCCCATCCTTCAAACTGACCAAACTCTGTGACAAAGATCATGGGGCACCAAACATGTCTCAGCAGCGTGTACCAGGTCAAGCGTAGCAGGCTGTCCACGCTTCAGCACGGCATGTTCTTGACCTGCGTAGGAACAGATTGAGTTTATTTGCGTATGGAATTTATGATTAGCATTTAAATTGTTGGAGTTCTAAAAGCCTAATTTTTCCTAATTCTTTTTGTACTCAATGTCTAGGAACAGAGGATGATTTTGGAGGACTTGTTTCAGCTAATCTTATTCTACTGCGGAACAGGCTTTTAGATATCCTCCTGAAACTTCTGTATACGTCTAAAGAAAAGACAGCTGTTAATTTGCAGTAAGTACAAAAAACTTGAGGTATTGAAAGGATATTACTATTTAATTTCAAGGGAGTGAATTATACAGCCCCCACTCTATTCTCTAGTTAAATTGTGTAATTTTATAGGAACGATTGAATGATTTACACAGATGTCGCTGAATAAGCTTGCAAGTATGCTATCAGAGATCAAGTGCAGGATTCTCAAGTTTTATGTTCTCAATTATGCTAGCAATAGCGATAGTAGTAAGCAGATGCAGGTATAAGTAACACATTTTCCAGCTGTTGCATTAACTTTTTGATTTTTAATCTTTCAAAACCAGAAAGTTTAAGGCCGTGATTAACAACATGCTTACGCTTCAAGTTAGGAACAACAAAAATAAATATCACTGTATGCTTTACAGCAGAAGAACATAGATATTAGGTTTGGGGGAGAATTGCTTTCTTCTTACTTTGACTTCCTGGAAGAAAAATAGTGATTATAAAGTCATTGAGTTTAAACCTTTGAGGGACTGAAGACCATGAGTGAGAAGGACGCAGCAGGAAGAAGTTTGGATGTCTGGCTAATGTGATTTTTTGACTCCATACATGCCTATAGAGAAGATGCAATCTATCTAAAGAAAATACTTGTGTTTTTAGAGAAGTAGGATATTCAACTTCTCATTTTGGTTAAGATCAAATGGTTTCAGTAGTAGGGCTTACCATTAGAATCATGGATCCTAGAATGCCACTTTGTTCCTTAAAATTGCATGAGAGTTAACATGAGTTTTATGGTTTAGTGAAATGCTAGGGTCATATGATGAGCTGGAGAAGAGACTTGGAAACTCTATCAAGTTAAACCTTGACAAAACATAACATTCAGGGTAACTGCCCAGTAGGCAGTACTGTGTCTGTTGAAGGCATTTTGTGTATACATGACATATAGATTCTGTGCTGACTGACTGCGCGTTGGCTGACATACAACCTGAATGTGTTGTAGCTTTTCAGCAATCCTGTTTTTTTTAAAAAAAAAAAAAAAAAGTTTATTTCTCCAACATTAAAATTATATGACAGTATTTCCTTAAAATATTCCCAAGTAACTATTTCCTTAGTAAAACAAACAAATAAATAAAATACTCTCTTTTTTAAAAAACAGTTTATTTGAAAGACCAATGAAAACTCTGTACCTATGTGTGGCTCAACAAGTAGCATTTAGAAATTATAAGTAGTTGACAAATGCTTCCAGTTCAGCATTCCACGTTTCTTACCAAAAGCAGCAATTAGAGAAATCTCATCCCAATTGGAATAGACCCAGTTAGCTGTATTTAGTTGTGCCTTTGTAACTAAACAAAAACTTACATTACTCTATAGATTCTCTTTAACAAGATTTGCCAAGCAACATTTCTTGTTCAGAGGTAGGCTTACCTAAGCATGCAGAAAACTCTTGGATTGATCTGAATTTTCTTAGATTTTGAAGCTTGTCTCGTAGTGGAGGACACTGGCTTGTGCTATCCAGCAGGAGAATAAATGCTGTAATATGTGACTTTTTTTTTCCCCTTTACTAGGGCTTGTGAAGAACTGGTCAAGACACTGGGTTTTGATTGGATTATGATGTTCATGGAGGAACATCTGCATTCCACCACGGTCACGGCTGCCATGCGAATTCTTGTGGTCCTGTTGAGTAATCAGTCCATCCTTATTAAATTTAAGGAAGGTCTCAGTGGTGGAGGCTGGCTTGATCAGACGGATTCAGTCTTGACCAATAAGATTGGTACTGTGCTAGGTATGTTATGAAAACTCTGATGGATGCCTCCTTTCTGTTACTGTTGTCTCTGCTCTGATCAGATGCTGTTGCCCTTTGTTTTTCTTAGAATTAAAAGTTAGATTTCCTAAGCAAAAAGGAGCAGTTCTACACAACTGCCCTTCAGTTGACATTGCACAGATAGCGTTACAGTTCAGTCTTACCTCTTCATCTGCACAAAGCCTATGTAGCTGAACTGCAATTGGTTTTGTGTTACCGACAAGGTATGACTAAGTACGTCCCGTGGGCAGGCCCATATGAGCTAAATGCAAAGGCAGCATAGCATCACAAAATGCTCCACTCAAGCTAATTAAGAAAAAATTATTGGTTACATTAGTCATTAGCATCATGCAGTGTTAAGCCTGTTCTGCTTTGTCTAGTGAGTTCTGTGCCAATTAGATTTACCAGTTTGGATTTGTGCTACTTTGGGAATTCCTGTGTACACAGCATCATCTCGGTCCTTCTTTTCCTCTGCTTAGCTTGCTCTTGTGCCTTCTTGGGCACATGTCTGCCTTGGCCCTTATTAAAGAATTTCTTTGTGGGTTCTTGGAGACTTGTTTATGCAGGTTATTAGACCTTTCTGTTACCTTGCAGGATCTAGAATCGACTGTATAAGGTGTTAGTGCTACAGGACCCATTGTGAGCGTCTCTAAGCTGTCTGAAATGCATCTCCAAGCATCTGAAATAATGGATGTCACTTCTGCGTAGACCAAGGGAGTGCAAGTGTTATCTTGCAGGGAGGTGCTTGAGTAGGCAGGCAGAGGGAGAAACTGGTGAGGGGTCTTGTGGCTGGAGGTGCTAGGGTGGGGATGCCCAGAGGGACTGGCACTATAGCCCATGCAGAGCTTTGGAAAAGGGGACGTACAGATAATTTTTAAGTACTGTTTTTTTTTTTTTTTTTTCTACAAACCTTCTTTTCTTCATGTAATGCCAACCCTTAAAAAAGGGGGAAAAATACAAGTGTAAGATACATCAGTGCTTGCTTGAAGGGATTTAGTTATTTGCTGTGAAGTTTGAGTTTAATTGAAGAGATTACAATTTAAATCGTAACTGAAAGTGCAACCTGTCTCAACTGCCCACCAGCCATAGCAGTACAGAATTACTAAGAAAACAGGGCTCCAAATTTTGGGGGGAGTATTTAAGTATTCCTTTTCTTCTTTGCTCTTTCAGCCTCTTAACTATTGGATCTTAAATAGCTATGCATTCACAGTAGAGTTTCCCAGGAAAAACTATATGTGGTATCTGATATTAAGGTCAGTTTTATTTGAGGCTTACAACCTCTTTAGAGACTTAAGTTGTCAAAAAGAAGCAAGAACTTCTCCCCTTCTCTGTTACCACCATAACAACAACACTCTTCAGAAGGAAGCGATGTTATGTGCGTTACATGTATTTTTGTAAGTTTTGTACTTTATTGCCTCTGTTATCTGAGTTATCTGCAGGCATTTTATTTGGTAACCTGCTTGGGTTATAACCTATTTTCATTGGGTATGGGGTTTTTTTGGTCATATGAAAATAACGGTTTTCAAATTGCTGCCCATTCAGACCCTGATGCAAAACCAATGAAATTAAACGTCAGTCTTTCCATGACGTTGAGTTGGCTTTAGATCAGGAGGGCAGTGGTATTAATAGTAATTACAACTTGGTTGCCATTTCTAAGATGACTGTGCGAGTAGCCACCACGCTGTGTTGCAGTAGTAAATGATCTGTTTCTGCACTCAAGACTTTGCCAAATTGTTTTTTTATATGGAAATATTATTAAAGATTTGCTGAGGTGTTCTTAATTTTGGAGGAGGGCTTTCCCTGAAAAGTATACTCTAATATACTTCAGTAAAAATATGAAGGCCAGGTTTTTCTGCTTTGGCTCTTTGGTTTCGGTCAAAGCATCTTGTGCTGTCTTGTTACTCCTCACATACATACAACTGTCTAGGAAGTCGGTCTCTTTACCGTGGCTTCCCATAATATCTCTCTCAGGGTATTACACTGGAAACATATGATGATTCTGTGCATCAGTAATGAACTAGGAAAGTTTTGGCAATCAGAGTTTCTACGGAACCATATTCTGTGTGCAACGATTTGTTGTTAACATAGTGCAGCATCTGTTGTTTGGCTAATGATTTGGGTCTTATATTTTATCTAATAATTTCTTCACAGTTTGCGTGCACGTGTCTTAAAATTTTAAACCCACTGATATTTTAGGGCAATGACTCTTTTTATTTGGGATTTGCTTCAAATGTCCAATAACGTAATATTTTTCAGTCGTGGAATCTTTCTAAATTAGATGTGCATTTGCAATCACATTTGGAGAGCATATGTTGTTGGGTCTTTTTTTTTTTTGCTATTATAGTATCAATTTAACTGATGCCAAGCTAGACTGCGACAAAAAAAAAGATGCTTTTAAAACTACATCTCATCAAATGGCAATGACCTATCCAATTACCTAATTTTCATACTCTGAATTTTTTTAATACCTTGCAAAACGTTGGCTCCCAGATTTCTCCTGAAACTAGCTGAGAGCCATTTTTGTTCAAGCTTACTGATGGAATTTGTGCAGCTTTGTGGCAAAGATTTAATTAGTTTGATTCCGCGCATGTGTGTGTGTATTCTTTTAAATAGTCAGTTTCTGCTGAAAAGAATCTCTGTGTTTGAGCCTCAGAAAAACAACCCGACCGACCCGACCTCTGGCAACATCAGCAGAAAATCTTGCTGTCCCTGTTGATACGGAGACCGAGTTATCTTCCTGCCTCTGTCTTTACTGGAAAATAGGCACTTGTGCAGTCCCCGTGTGTTTTTTAAAATGGAAATGAAATAACTGGGTACAAGAAGGGTCACAAAAGGTGTTGTGTGTTTCTGGCGGCACTGAAGATAAAAATAAGAGCTTTTAATGCTTCATACCCATTGGTTGGTCAGTAAAAAAGCACCTGAAGCAAGATCCTTATGAAGCATCTTTGGAAATCACTTAGCAGCCCGCTCACCGAAATTGGCCCTGGTATTGCTGGTTGTTAATTTAGTGAACTACTCAGTTCTGAGATTAAGGTGTGAATTCCCCCTCAGCCAGCGAAATAGCATTTTTCAGAAGCTTGGGTGTCTTAAAAGTGTGATTTTCTGTTAATGGTCAGAGAACGCATCTGAGTGTGTACGGAGTGTTAGCTGTGTGCTCTGGTACTGGAAGGCAATCTTTTCTTGTTGTAATGATTAAATTAGCTACCTGAAGTGAATTGCATAATATGAGTGTGATAATCCATATGCAAGCATTCCTTTTTTACGGTGTTAAATTGCTGTGGAGGTACCCTCTTGAGCCCAATACTTGACTGAGGGTGAGCTTGGCAGGTGTTTCCCTATTGACATTGTCGGCTTTTTGTATTTTCTTTCAGGGTTCAATGTTGGCAGGAGCGCTGGTGGCAGATCGACAGTCCGGGAGATTAACCGGGATGCGTGCCATTTCCCAGGCTTTCCCGTCCTGCAGTCCCTTCTCCCCAAGCACACCAACGTCCCTGCGCTCTACTTCCTCCTCATGGCCCTTTTCCTGCAGCAGCCAGTCACTGAACTGCCCGAAAACCTGCAGGTCAGTGCACCTGTCAGCAGCAGCCGATGTAATCGGGGTTCCCAGGTAGGGATTATCTAGTAAGATGTAAATGTAATTCTGTCTGTCATCAAAGAAAATTAGGGATTAACACCCTCAGTCCACTGCAGCTGACTCAAGTCAGTGCATCATGTTTTGTGTTGCGCTGTATGGGAGTGGGAGAACGAGTTACGGTGGGAGTATGTGGAAGCCAGCCTGTTACAGCATAGCTGAAGCTGCTTTCTTTCTGGTCTGTTTTAGGGTCAGGTTGACATTGAAGGGAGGGATTTTTTTGTTTGTTTTGTTTTGTTTTGTTTGTTTGTTTGTTTGTTTAGAGTGGAAAGTTGCTGTATTAAGGAGAGTTCACAGGGTTACAGATAAAACAAGGCAGTTACTTCAGAAAGGTTTCAGGGATGCATCTCAGTTCTCCAGTAGAAAAAGTGTATTATCATTCTGAGCAGGTTGATTTTGGACTTGTTTTAGTTGTATGTAAATGAATAGATAGTCTTCAACAGAAACCTAGGAAGCCTTAGTACAGTCTTTTACAGAGAAAAGCCATACTGCAGGTTGACAGGGTACCTGTTTAGAACAGATAGTAAAAATGCTTACATCCACTTTTCAGTGGGAAATGGAGGGTTAAAATTACAGACCAGAAGGTATTCTGCCTGCGTGTTTTCTCAGGAGGAATACTTGACAGCACAGGTAGCGCTGTGCTGCAGGAAAGCAGAGTCATGAAGCTCATCTTCTGCTTATAGTGTTGAAGTACAGCAATGTTAAACTGAAATTAAATGCAGCTACCTAAAATATTTAGCAATAGGGCTCTTAATACTAGATGTTGGGCATTTTGTCCTTTTCTTATTTATTTTTAATTACCTTTTTTTTTTTTTTTAATTACGGGGAAATAGAGCTTGGTATATTTGTTTCATTCGTATTTTTTCTGTGGGACCCTGTGAGGGTTTTGTTACTAGATGAGCTGAAGGAAACAGAGTTGATGGTGCAGCATTTGTGCTGACAGCTCTCTTGTTGTTTCAGAAGACTTAAATACCTTCAGAAGGTGAGAGCTGCAGTTATGTTGGTCCGTGGTTAGAAGGAATTTCCTTTAGTGCCTCGTGACACGTGATCTCCCCATGAAGTTTTCGGGGATTAATTTTTTCACATGCTATAACCTTTATTATGTAGATACTGTCAAATGAATGCATTATAGGTATAATAAAAAGCAGTATCGAGTTGCACTGCAGAAGGGGTTTATTTTATGTCTTTTCTCTTTCACCTTTTACAGTTTGATTTAGACTCTATTTGGACGTTTATATTTGGAGTTCCTGCCTCTTGTGGCACTGTTACCTCTTCAGTACATAGCGTTTGCACAGAAGCTGCCTTCTTGTTATTGGGAATGCTGAGGAGCATGCTGAATTCTGTAAGCATACAAATTTTGCACATATTTGAATATACAGTATTGCTTGAGTCTGCCATATGGTCAAAAGCCAAATTAGAAAGGTGGAGTTTTTGTTAGTGTCATGACAAAAACCTGTCTGGGAGTTAGGCTCATAATACATGCACAAAAAAAATCATTGTCATGGGGTTATTCCATCTTATTTTGTTTTTCAGTATCTGTAGAATTATTAGTGATCGTAAAATTAGCACTGCTTTTCACAAAAAGGCTAGGCTTTGCATTTTGCTGCAAGTAAGGCAAAACAAGAAAGCAGAAGGATAAAATGCTCTTGGCAGAGATAACTGAATTTCTTTCCTGATTAACATCACGGGGGAATGTTTGAGACTCTCTATCCCATCTGCTCGGAGCAATGCGCGTTGCTGATTTTGTGCATGAAACTTCCACATGCAGAGAAGTCCCCTGACTATTAATAGATGCATGCTGGAGGAAGTGAGCTAACTGCCAGAAAAATGTGTGTTCTTTTCATTTTTGAATCTAACGTCAATAGTAGCGAAAGTTGGTTTCTCAGTGGGAAAATTTTGTATTATCTGGGAGCCAGAGCATTTATGTGCTGTAAATGATCTCATGAAATGTTTGAAAAGCAGCACCTGTTCAGATGTCACCTGCCTCGTCATCACATGTTTGTAAAATGCTCTGGGAAGCATTGACTGCATGTTTCTCACGTGTTGATGTGTTCAGATGCGACCAGTACACACATCCAGAAAGCACATCTTACTAACGTGCTGGGGCACCCATTCCTGTTGCCGTTTGTTCTGTCTCTTGCTGGAGACCTGTTCTGTCGTTTTTGGTCCTTACCTTTGCAGATGCTCTTGACATGCTCAGAGGCATGTTGTCTCTTGGCCTGCTGTGTTTTGCTGTACCATCTGATACGTGTTCAGATGTGCCATCATGTTTTGGTTTGATATGACTCGGGTCATGCTTACCAACATGTTTTGAATCATCACCTAAGAACACATGTTCTTAGCCACATAGATGTGTTCAGTCTCCTTCTTGTGACATGCTTGAATGCATGCTTGGGCACAAGTTACTGTCATGTGTTAGGCTGCCATGTGTTCCTGCAGCATGTTCATCACATGTATAGTCATGTGTTTAGTTACATTTCTTCACGTGGTTGCAACTTGTTCTGGCCTGTTTCATTCCATTTCTGTTGTCACATGTTTGTCATTCACCTCTGCTTCTCATGTTTTTTTGACATGGTGACACCTTTAACAGGCTTGATCACGTTCTGTCATCACATGTTCTTTTGTCACCTGTTGCAGGCACATGTTTTTAAAATGTGGTTTGCATGTTTCTTTTAGGCTCATGTGTTAAACTGTTGTGTGTTCATATGCTTGGTTGCATGTCGGGTCAGGTGTTCATCATACAGTGACATGCCCAGACAACTGTTTTGTCATGGTTGGCACCTCATTTGTCACATGTTGTTTAGGTGATCGGGCACGTGTTCTGTCACATGTTTGATCAGACATTAGTTCAGATGTCTGGGCACCATGTGTTCAGCCATGTCTTCTAGACATCTGTTTGGCCATGTGTTGTGACACATGCTCCAGCACATTTGATGTGTTCTGGATCTGTATTTAGACACTAGGACATGTGACTAAACGTGACCAAACACATTCTGCTCTGTTTGAACAAGTGCTTGACCATGTGTTTGATCACATTTCACCCTATCTCTGATGATGTCTTTTGTTGCACGTTTGACAATGTGTTTGATGGCATATTTGACCCTACCAGTCCTCCTCCCACAGCTCTTTTCTGAAATGAGTGTCTTCAGTCAGTGTCATCTGTGTTAATGTGCTGTTTGTTTTTCAACCCAGCCTTGGCAGTCTGAGGAAGAAGGCTCTTGGCTTCGAGAGTATCCCGTCACCTTGATGCAGTTTTTTCGCTATTTGTATCACAATGTGCCGGACCTCGTTTCCTTGTGGATGAGCCCAGAGTTCCTGTGTGCACTGGCAGCAACTGTGTTTCCTTTCAACATACGACCTTACTCTGAGATGGTAGGAAATGCCGTGAGTTCATTTTTTTTTCCTTTGTTTTCCCTTGAATGCTATTTTTGAGGATTTATCAATTAATAGCCACGTGAAAATAAAGCTCTATTTGCCGTGCAGAAAAGGATCGTCTTAAAGGCTGGGCTGGAAATGTTGTACTTGGGTTCTGAAACTGAGAGGGGTGCAAGTTCAGCTGAAAGGCAGTTGCTGCACAATGACATCTGAAACTTCATTTTAGGGGGCATGTACACCACTTATTTGATTTCTAGTAGACTGATTCTTTCACATACGAGAATCAAATTAGCTCAGATTTACAAAAGAAAAAAGTTGGAGTCAGCTTCTCTTTCTCCTCTCTATTCTGGAGGATGTGTTAAATCTAAAACTGCTTTCTCCTCCTACTTCCCACTTCTTTCAGGGCTTAACCACTAAACAATGTTCTTGTCTTACCTGCAACTGCTGAGTTCAAGCTAGGAGAAGGCTGTGAATTCAGCTTTGATTGCATTGTCAACTTAAGCAGAAGTGTTGCAGGGTATTAGTTTATGTATCCTTTGAACTAAGTGTTATTTACAAGTGATGCTATTTCTAGAGCATGAAAGGGAAGGAAACAAACATTTATTGTTAGCTGGCATCTAAAAGTAATTTCACTAAGAGCATGGAAGGGTAGTTAGGTTACAGGCTGGCAAATGCTATAACTAGGGAAGATCATGATAAAATACTTCAGAAAATATTTATTGTTGATATACTCTCTTTTCTATTATGAATAGAAACAGATGATCAATTTTTAAAGATATATGTTGATGAGTCTCATAAAGATAATTTATTTTGCTTTTATGTTTAACTTGCACTTGAAGTAGATGCTAGGTGTTCTCCAAAAAAAAAAAAAAAAAAAATGCCATTTACAAACTGGTAATGATGACTTGGCATTCACCTGTATGTAGATTTTAGAAGAGTATTGTATCTCCGAGCAGTTTTTTAGTACTTGAATAACTAAGTGCCTTGCAACTTTGTGTATCTGCCTGACAACTAGAGCTCTTTACCATTTGAAGGATTTCTTGACTTCAAATCTTTCTGCTTCTCCAGCATTTCCATCTACCCAAATGAGTTGGACTATTCAAATCCCATATGAAATGGATGAAAAATAGCTATGTATAGCAACAAAACACTTCAGCCTAAGTTCAGCCCTTTGTCACACAAACTTGATAGCCTTTTTTAGTTAGCTTCTGTCATGATTTTTTTTACCTCCTTTAGTAACTAAACTTTTTCCGAACTTTTACGTTTTGCAACGAGAATGTATAGTTCTGCATAGTGTTTAGAAATTGCCCGAGAAGTTCTTGTTGATAAGTATCTCCCATGTGAAATGTGATCTCTGGCTCAGGTAACTCATGTCAGCCTTTACTGATTTCTTTTTTTCATGGCAATCAGAAACTAGAATTAGGATGTTTTGCCTGGTGTGTATTAGGGACCTGATTCTGAACATAATAATCTTGCAAAAAAGGCTTTTTAGGCAAGCAAGTATGAAGTGAATAGCCTTAGAAAGACAAGTATAGAGGAGCAAAAGGACTGCTGCTAATTTGCTCAGCTCTGGAGTTTTGACATGCTGTTTTTCACAGGTCACTGATCTTGATGATGAAGTTGGGTCCCCAGCTGAAGAGTTCAAAGCCTTTGCAGCTGATTCAGGCATGAACAGGAGCCAGTCAGAATACTGCAATGTTGGCACCAAGACGTACCTAACTAACCATCCTGCCAAGAAGTTTGTGTTTGACTTCATGCGTGTGCTGATAATTGATAACTTATGTCTCACACCAGCCAGCAAACAGACTCCACTGGTAGACCTTCTGCTAGAGGTGAAGTTGATTTTTATGATTTGAACTTACTGTGACACTTCTTTCCCCTCAATGGTTCTCTCTCTTTACCTTTGCCTGGCATTCACTAGAATCTTAGAAATGGTCATTAAATAAGAGTTACAAAATAGGAACGCCATTGTCTCATAAATAATAGTTCGCTTGCTGTTGTTTAACACCTTGGAAAACCTAGGAAAGCAAACACCAGAGGGTTTTTCTCGGCCTCCATTTCTGATTTCCTTCTGGATCTTTCCCCCCCCCCCCCCGACACTTGCATATATTGGTGACAACCTGAAATGCCTGAGCAGGCAATCTGCATGCTATTTATGCTTTTTTTGTTGCTGTGCTCTCTTCTCCCCTCCACGTGAGTCCTACTATCAATTATGTTTGTGGGCTCCTTAACTTTCATTTGGCCAGTCAAATAGCTTTGTTAGTTGCTGTACATGTAACGGAGTATGCTGTGTCAAGATTTTGTTTCTATTTTGAGCTCTCTTGAGAGCTGTTGTTCTGGCATCTCAGTCAATAACTGGTTTTGTCTGGAAATGCAGGAAGTGGGTTGCAACAGTAGATGTTCAACAGTGCAGCATGAGAAAGTGTAGCTTTGCTCAAGTTTTATTCTTGCAGAGCATGATACATTTGTTATACATCCATTAGCCTGTGACAGCTCTATTGGTTTTGCTCAAAACAAAAAATCCATACCAATCCCTACAGAAATATTAAGGACTAAGTTTTATTTGTGTTAAATGAAAAGAAGTGGCAGGACATCTGGCACCATGTGCTATAAAAATTTACAGAGTACCTATATTATGTTTCTGTAAAACTGTTAAAGTTTGTGACACCTGTGTCAAGCAGCCTTCTGTTAATGGTTAGGCAGGCAGTGAGGAGTTAAACTACTACGTAACTGCCCTACTGTATCCACACTTCCTTCAGACTATGTGTTTTGAAATGTTCAATTCACATCAATCCATGTTCTCTGGCAACCTACCTATTTGTTGCCTTGTCCACGTGCTGCTATGTCTCCCTGATCTCTTCAACAGCAGCAGGAATTTTGGAGCGTGCTTCTATGTTACTTAACAAAGTTCCTGAGGTAGCTGGGCATCTCTTCGCTGTCGCAAAGCAAAAAATGAATTGGCAAGACATGCAGCGTTACATAAACATCGGGAAGCATATTTGAGGCCATGGTCAATCCGTTGCCGTTGCTTTCCTGCTGTTTTAATCTGTTGCAAATTGTCATTGTTAGTTACGGGTTCCTCAACGTAAGCAGAGGACCGGATATGTGCACGCTGCTAAGCTGTTACATGCAAAAATGAAGTAGGTTCAACTAAGCAGCCCTAGAAAACAGTAAAACATGAAGCAGAGCATTCAGCTAGGTATGGTTCTGTATTCTAGAACACCACGAGGTGATAGTGTTTTTTCGGTTGAAGTGCAAAGGATATTATGAAGGTTTGGTGCATTCATCTATTATGCAACTATGTCAAAACTGGTTAGTAATACACAAAAGCCCACACAGAAGTGATGGTGAATTTAGATATTTGATATGTTCCATTTACTCTTTGTTTACAGAAGGTGGTGATTGCGTGAACTGTGGAGATGACTGTTGAACCGTATGTTCAGTTACAAATAGGTGCACCTTTTAGGAGCGTGTTCTTATCCATGTCCTATTATAGAAGAAATAGATTGGCAGAAAAAAAAAATATATATATATATTGGGTTTAAGTTGGAGTAATGCTCACCCTGAACACTGCATATGGCTGATGTATACCTGATGTCCCTTCCTAAGTTTTTAGATAAAGCCAAGGCTTTTTACTCAAGATAAATTATTATGGAAAAATAAATGATAGTTCATGAGACTTGAGGAAAAACAAAAATTCACCCAGAACACCTCCTCTCCCTTTTTGCTCCCTCAGAGATGCTCATTATTTTTTCATTGTGTTTCTTGAATCAGGCTTCCCCTGAAAGATCAACACGAACGCAGCAGAAGGAGTTTCAGACATATGTTTTGGATAGCGTGATGGACCACTTACTTGCAGCTGATGTTTTATTGGGTAATATAGCTATGTTTAATTATCAATCCATCTGACTTAATGGAAAGGTTAAAAAAAAAAATATATATATATATATATATCTTTTANAGAAAAAAAAAATATATATATATATTGGGTTTAAGTTGGAGTAATGCTCACCCTGAACACTGCATATGGCTGATGTATACCTGATGTCCCTTCCTAAGTTTTTAGATAAAGCCAAGGCTTTTTACTCAAGATAAATTATTATGGAAAAATAAATGATAGTTCATGAGACTTGAGGAAAAACAAAAATTCACCCAGAACACCTCCTCTCCCTTTTTGCTCCCTCAGAGATGCTCATTATTTTTTCATTGTGTTTCTTGAATCAGGCTTCCCCTGAAAGATCAACACGAACGCAGCAGAAGGAGTTTCAGACATATGTTTTGGATAGCGTGATGGACCACTTACTTGCAGCTGATGTTTTATTGGGTAATATAGCTATGTTTAATTATCAATCCATCTGACTTAATGGAAAGGTTAAAAAAAAAAATATATATATATATATATATCTTTTAATTTTAAATTTTCTTTATTCATGTCCTCATTTGTTACAAATTGAGTGCCTTTATCTATCCTTTTCTGCCCTTTTCTCTCCTTTGATGTGTAAATGTTATTGCTGTGATTGCATATTCCCTCTCGGTCTCAATTGTGCCAGAGCTGTAAACCAGAAGTTATTCAAAAAACTGTATGGAATGAATCTTTTGGATATGTAAGCCCAACAAATTTCAGTCCTGTCAAAAAGAAATAAAAGTGTGTCTTGCTGTCCCAGCATCACATATCTTGTCCTTCTTGCCTTGGCAGGTGATCTGGAGGTTTTGTCAATTTATCATGGGTGAGACTTCGGTTTTTAAAAGTTAGCTTTGTTTTCTTTTCTTCCTAATATAGCAGCAGCCCAGAAAAATCTTCTGGTGTTAGCACTCCATTGAACCATCTACTAAAGAAATGCTCAGGAGGAGCTTGAAGAGCTTGTAATCTAGATGTCAGTAGGATGAGCTGTCCCAGCAGAGCATGCGTATAGATGATAGTGAGGTGGCCTGTAGGAATATCACTGCTCGGGTGCCCGGATGGATTTCATGGTGGCCTGCTGGTCTTGCCAGGAGTTATCAGTCTGCTCTGTCTCCTTCCTAGAAGTCATGGGGCAGCACACTTTTCAGATGAAATGTGCTTGTAAAGCCTCCCCCTTTCTTTGCTACAGCAACAATTGTTCTTGATCTGGGTGCAGTGTATTAATAAAATAATTCCAGATTAACGTTACATGTGGCTCCTGGTCGGATTAGCTGAAGAGTCCCCTGCCCTTGTAAGTGCTTCATGTAAACCGGGAGCACAACTTTGGTTTCCTCGCGTGTTCCTTCTTCAGAGTTCTGGCTGGCTCCTTCCATGTGTGATGCAATCAGTCACTTTATGTGCAGGTAGCACAAGAAATGAATCAATGTAAGTGAAATTCCTGCAAAATCAGCGCCCGTAGTTTTTCTGTGAGAAAAATATTGGAACAAACTGGAGTAGAGTTTTCTGGCATCCTTTTGTGAAGGCAGTAATCCAAGCAGTGATTCTCAAATTGGGAATTGAGCGTACCCACACGTGAGGTATGGTCTACCTTGAACAGAGTCTCAGGTAATGTTTTAGTCTACTGTCAGACATGAATCCAGAAAGGAAACTTGGAGAGTGTTACTGGTTAACATACCTCTCCTAACAGTAAGCACGGGCCAATAGCAGTATCCACAGTGATTTTTGTATTTCACCCTGGTTTAGCAGGATCTGATCAGTTCAAGTAAGCATGTCGGGTTGCAATTCCATGTCAGTTCATTTCCTTTAAGTTAGTTACAGAAGGTTAGTAAAGTGTAAAGCTGCACAACGTATTTTCTAGGGTTGGTGCGGGTGTTTGGTGTGTGCCCTGCCCCTCTCGTTTTGGCCTTTTCACTGTTAATTTCCAATGATCACTTACCATCAAAGTTCAGTGTAGGTAAGCCAAAAGGTTTTCACCTTTCATTTAGCTACCTGACTCTTTGCTTCTCTTTTACAGAAGTAGAAAGCATAGAGTAATGTCAATATACTTATGCATATTTATTCCTTTTTTATGAAGAAAGCTTTATTTTTCTGTTATGTAGGTGAAGATGCATCTCTGCCTATAACGAGTGGAGGAAGCTACCAAGTGCTGGTGAACAATGTGTTTTATTTTACACAGCGTGTGGTAGATAAGCTTTGGCAGGGCATGTTCAACAAAGAATCCAAACTTCTTGTGGAATTCATAATCCAGCTCATTGCACAGGTACCTGTTCTCTATTAGCATTCTTGAAAAACCATTTTCACAATTTACGTTAAAATGTGTGGAGCAATATCACTAAGTAGCCAGCATCCAATTTGGTGAGGCCTTTTGCATGGTAATTGTGCAGCATAGGTAGGTAAGACTCAAAGAATATTTTAATTGTTCACACGCTAGCGGCATGTCTTTGGTCAGCACAGAAGTATGCTTTTCTTTTTTTTTTTTCTTTTACTTTTTGTGAGCTTTCCTAGCATATCTTGTCAATGTGGAGTGCTTTAATGTGGGGCAATTGAGTTAAAACTGCTTTCAGATTAAATTATTATTATTATTTTTTTTTTTTTATAAATCCCCAGAAAGCTTCCTAAATTTACCTCAGGAGATTTTTGGAAAGCTTCCTCATTCTCTTTTATTGGAGACTATTGAAGACTTGTGCTGTTGGAAATAAGAGAAAATTACCATAGGCTGATCTTTATGGATGTTAAAATTTTAATTGTGTCATCATGTATTCATGTCATTTTGGCCCTTGAAATCCCTGGAATTGCCACTACTGATTTTGAAAAAATCATCATGGGTCAATTTGTGCAAAGATTATCTGCCTGTAAATTGATTTTTTTGCTGCCATCTGATGATGATTTTTTTTTTTTTATTTTTAACTTTCCATCAGTCAAAAAGAAGATCTCAGGGACTATCACTGGATGCTATTTATCACTGCCTGAACAGGACCATCTTATACCAGTTCTCAAGAGCGCACAAAACTGTTCCTCAGCAAGTGGCTCTCCTCGATTCCCTGAGGGTCCTTACTGTGAACAGAAACTTAATTTTGGGACCTGGAAATCATGATCAAGAGTTCATCAGCTGCCTAGCTCACTGCTTGATTAACCTGCACGTGGGAAGGTAAGTATTTCACACAAGTTTATTCCAGAACCAGGGCCATGAAGTATTAAAAATCACCTGTTCCCTATCAGCTCTGACACTCACCTTGTGAATAAGTCAGCAAATTCTTGACAACTGTTTATAACTCTCAAGCCAGTGAAATGCAAGCAAGCTGAAGTGATTCATTTTGAAACAAATTGAGATTTTAAGAGCCTAGGTTTAGAGAACGGTCTTACCTCCTTTTACACAGGTATTTTAAAATACTAACGCAAGTGCTTACCTAACCATTTTGTTATCACACTTTGACAGTGTGAAGTGTTTCTAAGGTAGAAACTCTGGTGCAAAATAATTAATCATCAAAGGGATCTGTCACTGGACTTACTGTCTATTGAGTCGTTTAGTATGTATTCTGTATCTTGGTAATTGGATGTATAAGTTTGAATAAGTCCAGTCAGGAATTAAATCAGACGGACATGACGAATGCTGGTAACACCCACTTCACCACATTGCTACAAAAGCCTGACTGGCATTTTCATTTTTCTTTCCAAAAAGCTGTAGGGCTTGGGAAGCATCATCCACAGAAACCCTAATGTTCTCCATTCGTGGCTTCGGCCATATTGTGTTTTTTCAAATATTTCTTCTTCCTCCAGCAACATGACTGTCCATGTCACGTCCTTTTGAAAAAGCCTTCAGTTCAGCTTGTGACTGCAGATCATCAGAAATCAAGTGGACAGAAATGAAGATACGTTGCTGTAGCAGCACACATTAATCTTTGTAGTACTGTCATTGGGAATCAAGTACTTTCACTTGTATTTGTTTCTGGTTGTTGTTAATTCACTGTGTATTTGTAGCAATGTTGATGGGTTTGGATTGGAAGCAGAAGCCAGGATGACAACTTGGCATATTATGATCCCTTCTGATATAGAACCAGATGGAGTCTACAATCAAGATGTCAGTGAAGGTAATCTAAGTGATGAAGCCACAGATGTCTGCTAATGCTGCTGCTTTATTGTCATCAGTAGTCTTTTACCCTAGTTATTCTTTGGGCAGGAGTGTGTGTGTGTGTGTATAAATATAATAAAAAACAAAAAAACACTTGGAAATGCCAAGATAGACATACTCAGGATAAGCTACTGTTTTGTAAAAGCAGCAAATGGTCTTCACTTTTTACTGGACATTCTACATACTAGAATTAGAAATACCACTTTATATGCACTGAGTTGAATACAATATAAATGGTTCATTTTAAGTGTGCACCATGCTTCTCTATCAGCTGAATCTTACAGGAGCATAGTTAAGACATAATTTTACATCTTATACCAGTTATTACTCACTGAAATCATTAGGATCTTCCTCTCAAGGGAAATTTATGAACTGGCTGTGGAAGACAGGATCATGGATTTGTTGTTCTTATATGTATACGTTTAATATTTATGCATGTGTGTATTAATGCACACAGACATAAAAATATTAATGTGTAATTTGTGTATGGAGTTACATATTTTTATATAGACCATGTATATCTAAGATTCTTATTAATCTCATTTTGTTAATGTATGCATGGATGTGTGAGAAGAATCACAACTAATTGGAGCCAGTGTTTCAGATTCACAGAGGAAAAATTGCCAGAATTAACTTCTAGATACTCAGTAATAGTGTATAAATGGTTTAAAAAAAAAAAAAACAGTCTGGTAAAAGACATTTCAGAAGTCAGGCAAGAAGGGAAGAACATGGAATGTAATTGCTTAATTTATTCAGTTTGCTACTGTGAAAGTATTAACTCAGTAAGCACTGTAGAGAACTTGCTGTTTGTGGTCTTGTACCAATGCAGGTCGACAGCTTCTCTTAAAAGCCATAAACAGAGTGTGGACAGAGCTGATTCACAGTAAAAAACAGGTGTTAGAAGAAGTTTTCAAAGTGACGCTACCTGTTAATGATCGTGGCCAAGTGGATATAACTGTTGCGAGACCTTTAATTGAGGAAGCAAGTTTAAAGTGTTGGCAAAATCATTTGGGTAAGTGCAACCGAGGATTTACCTGTCCTGAATGGTAGATTTGCCCAAAGTGAACCATATGCATTGGATATTTTAATATGGACTTACCTTTTATGTACGGGTAAATATTTCAACCTGTTATAGTTTAACATGTGATTCAGAAACCATACCGGACATAGGATATACTTAGACTCTGCCATACACAGGGCCTTTATTCAACGCTTTTGCTGATCTCAACAGCTTCCTGTGTTTGTGCGTGAGCATGTACCAATTAGGTGGAGGAGTGGTTCGTTTAGCGCCTTTTGATGAACGCTTGCCTTGTGGTGACCTGTTAGACCTTTCTCAGGATTGGATGTGCCAGGCAGGGAGGAAACCCCTCTTGAGCATGTCCAGGTGACCGAACAGCCTTCATCTAGCAGCAGTGATACTAGGACTTCTCCTTGGCTGTGAAGCCTGTTCAACATAGGAAGCAGCTTCCCAGGAGAAGGACCTGGGAATCCTGGTGGACAAGTTAAGCTCAAGTTAGCCATGTGCCTGTATAATAAAGGCCAACTGTTGCTGGAGTGAATTAGCATAAGTTCAGACAGCAGATACTTAAAGTTCTTCTAAAATTCAGTGGCCATACTCCTTTGACAGTGGAATGGCTCTGAAGTAATTGAGGTTAACTTGAATGTATAGAAAGCGTTTTTGGAAATGTAGGGCACTTGATTTTGTGTTCCCTGCACTTCTAGATATGCTTTGTCCCTGGCTGATTTTTGCTGGCATTTCCACTATCTAGCCATTAGTCGGTATTTTTAAAAAATGTTTTGAGTAGAGTCAAGGATCTTTGGAGAATTTATTGCTTTAAGAAAGTAGTAGTGGTTTTAAAAGAAGAAAACAATAGAAGCACATCCTTTTTTAGTCAAACTTAACTGGTATACAGTGAGATCTATTAGCTGAGTAAAAGGACATGTAACATAACATGTAAATGCTGAAAGCTGAACTAATCTGTGATTTTTACTGAAGTTTTAAAGTAAGCATGCCAGTGTTTGTGGACTTGACTATCAACTGGGATGTCTGTATGTTCACAAAAAGGTGCAATAGCCCACCTAACTTCTCTGCCCAGAATGGTGTACTTCTGCTGACAGGCTGGATAGCAGGGTTATGATGCAGCCCATTTTTGGGTACGGGGAGGAGGTCAATGGCGACACGCTTAAGTGGGTTACTTTTCACTAGTGTCTGTTATTTATAACAAATGATATAATTTGTTTATTTTGTAACTATTTTGAGAGAAACTACTTCTGTGGACACTGTCTTCTTTCTTTGGAATGCCCACTTTGTCTTTAAGGGATGTAATTCAGCAACATTGAAATTGGTTGGGATGTGGAGGGAGAATAGGCGACAACTTTGTTATACGTATCTGGTTTTCACCTCTTCAGCTGAGGACAGCATTCACAGCTTATAGACCCTCTTTTTGATAATCAGTGAAAGGAGTCATAAATTTGCTTCTCATGCTTCCGTTCAAAATGCAAAAAAAAAAAAAAATCCCAGATTTTTCTTGGGAATCTTTCCTTCAAAAACAAAAACAAACAAACAACAACAACAACAAAACCAAGAAGAAATAATAATTAAAAAAAAGAACAAGAAAAAAAAACACACAAACAAAGCTCTTTCAGAGCAATAGAAAAGGCTACTCTATTTTGTAAAACAGCAATGACAGTGAAAAAAGTTAAAGCAAAAAAAACCCCAGCATATAATCTTTGTTTTTCAGCCCATGAGAAGAAGTGCATCAGTAGAGGGGAGGCCTTGGTTCCAACCACCCAGTCCAAGCTTTCGCGAGTTAGCAGTGGGTTTGGCCTCTCTAAACTGACTGGTTCCAGGAGAAACCGAAAGGAGAGCGGGCTCAATAAACACAATCTCTCTACACAGGTAATTTCACTCTGTAAAATGCGATCTAAAATCCAGCGTTGTATGTTCAGAGATTATGGTAAACACTGCAATATAAAGAATCTTTGAGGTTGTGAGGTGTTATCTTGTGCTTGGTTCTTCCAGTTGTGGAATATTGAGACTGGGCATTCTCACTTCTGTGTGTCCTAATCCAGCAGGCGTGTCTGCCTATCTGTAACATTAAGCCAAGTGTTAAGCTCTTTATTTTTATATATATATATANAAAATCCTTACAAGCATATTTTATGTATCATGACTAAACAAATACTGCTTTGCACTATTTTTGTTGTACTATGGAGAAGAGTTCAGAAAAACATCGTGATGGTGCAATTGTACATGTGTTTTTCAAATCTACTTGCATTAAAAAAAAAAAAAAACAGACCAGAGGGATAAAGCCATGTGTTCTCAGTAAGACATTACCTAGTAGGGCATAGCAAGGAGTTTGTATAAAATACTTGGGACATTGAAAACAAAGGAAAGAGGGGTCTGAAAGTTTTGGAGGATTGAGTTCTTATTGTAATTAACACTTGCAACAGTGGGGAGACTTTAGGTCATGAAGAGCAGGTGTATTCCTGCCACAAAGAAATGTATAACTCCTGTTGACTTCATCAGAAGTTATTTGTGTCCTGTGTAAGTGGGAAAAACAGCTTGCCTTTTCACTTACTCATCTGAAAATTATGTGGTGGCTTTCATACAATAAAGAATTTTCAGTGTTCTTGAACCTTCTTGTACTAAACAGGCTTACACATGAAAATGAAAAGGAGGAAACCCACAAACTGAGCTGATGGTAACTCTTGCCAGGCGTATCAGCAGAGGGAGCAAAGTGTGAAAACGGGTGTATTTCAGTACAGAATGATGAGTGCTGTAAGGGTTTCAATCAAATTGGGCAGCCTCCACAAAATACTACTCAGAAATGGAGAAAAGTAGTAATAGTTGTCATTTAGTGCCTCTCTTTAGCTGTTTGGGAATGTTCTGAACCATTAGTCATGTGCTTTCAATATTTACGAAATGTTTGCCAGTTTCTCTTAAAGGATACCCCTGTACATGAGTTTGCTGCCTTAAAAACAACCAACCAACCAAAATAAAACAAAAACAAACATAAAACACCCTTGAAATTACTGTTGCGTGCAGTAGTTGGAAATTAATCCAGATCATTTTTTAAGAAAGCAGTCTTTGTGAGCAAGTTAGCAAAGTGATTGATTCATAGGCTTTCCATTCAAACAAAAACTGCTTTTATAAAGACTAATTCTGTCTGTCCTCTTATCTTTCTATTAGGAAATTTCCCAGTGGATGTTTACTCACATTGCAGTGGTTCGGGACCTGGTTGATATGCAATATAAGGAGTATCAGGAGGTATGGTTCAGATGATTACCTGAAACTGATATTTTTGATGTGTTAGGTTGTACAGATCCTGTTTCTCAGTATGTGGCTTAGATAAGAGGTTGGTGGTGAAATGCTTGACTGCGTAGCTACAATTGTTATTTTAAAGGTGTTTCTTTAATGCAGTCCAATAAAACTAATTTTGATTTGGTTGCAGCAGTAGTACCTAAGTTAAATCTTCATATGCTGTTTTTGAAAGCCAGCATGTTCCTATCTCATTGTTTTTATTCAAAGGACTACTTAAGCTTCTTGAAAAAAATTACCAGAAGACACAGAGAAGCGTCATGTACAAACGCTACTTTTATAGTAGCACAAACAAAATGTTATGGTAGCTTTTTCAAATCATGCGGTGATAGAAAGTAGCTGCTTTATGCCAAAATCATTGCTCCAAGCATCCACAAAGTCCTTTGTTTCAAAGTAGTTCCTGAGATGCATTCAAAAAGTCTAGGAAACCAGCTTTCCAGAAGTACAAGTTATTCAAAGCAACTAGCAAAAATCCACCAGATAAGCTTTGCTTCATTTAATTTCTCTCTTCTCTTTAAGTGTAGGTAGGAAAAGCATCCAAAGCAATTTTTTTAATTCCTAAAACACCTTTTCAAAATCAGTGTATTAATGTTGCATTTTTTCATGTTTGCCATTTACAAATACATTCAAATACAGATAAAAACCAAAAGCAGAGTTCGTTTGTTCTCTTTACTCTTCTGCTTAGAGGAATACAATGTGAATCTTGCTTTTATAGTAGTTGAGACTGGAAGTCTCATTAGGATGTATTACAAAATGCTACTATAATTTTCACATGCAAGGTTTTCTGTAATGTAATGAAAATGTCTCTGCTCACATCAGGCAGGCCTAAAAACATCACTCTTAATGCATACACAAATGTCTTTGTATTCAGCGTCAGCAGAATGCATTAAAATACGTGACTGAAGAGTGGTCTCAAATTGAATACGAGTTACTACGAGAGCGAGGTTTGTGGGGTCCCCCCATTGGTTCCCATCTTGACAAGTGGATGTTGGAGATGACCGAGGGTCCCTGTAGAATGAGGAAGAAGATGGTGCGAAATGACATGTTTTATATTCAGTATCCCTACATGCCTGAAGCTGAGCAAGAAACAAACTTGTTGGTAGGTAATTCAGGATTTTGTTATGAGTGATTTTATGCCTTGTTGTAAAATCCCCTTTGTTTTTTTTTTAAGTTTCTCCTAGGCCTATTTTACTCTGTTGTTTTACCAATATGCCTTTAAGTCCTAAATGGTTGGTAAGGTCCAGTCATAGTGTATTTAGGGGAGGGACTGAGCTGCTCAAAAGTTAAAACTGAGTGAATTGGAAAACTCTACCAGTTCCAACAAGAGACATGGTGTGTACGCGTTAGCCAAGCGAGCGTGCCAGTGAACACCAGAGACATCTTCACGAGCAGCTAGGGGCTATAAAATGCCATACCTATGGATGGGAGGTTTCACTCTGAGTTCTCGGCCTAGTGCTAGATAACAATTTAACAGATCTGAATAAAAGCAAAAACGGAGCAGGCCTGTGGGCCTTGGTTTGGGTGCACTTAGTAAATCTGCTTTCACTGACAGTCTGTCAATATGAACATGGGCTACTTAGGCAGAAATGCGTGTGGCCTGTGAAAGCTTGGCAGTTCGTGCCTGTTCACTTTGGAACAGCATTTTAAAGAAATGGAGCAGTCATTAGTGTGTCTTTTTAGGCATGCATGTATGCATGCAGGATTTTTTTTCTCAAATCAAGAATAAGTGCTACGGTACTTAAGACACGTAAACAAACAATGCTGTACAGCCAACTTGACACCATTAGAGGTATATTTGCCTACTTACCTGACACAGAATAGTTTTAGTGACAGTTAAGTTCACAGAAAGCGGAGAAGATACCATCATGCCTTCTTCTCAAAAGTGTTGTTTTTCTGATGCATATACTTAATGCCCTGTTTTCAGTCTGACCTCTCAAATAGACTTCCTGAGACATCTGATGATGCCATTCCTCAAAAGGTAAAGAAACAAACACACGGAGAGAATGTAAAACAATTACAACTTCTTTTGTTTCTCCTGCATGTTGGGCAATATTAACAAGGCTTCTACATTTGGCTTTCAACTTGCTCTTTCAGTAAATATTTCCAGGCCTAGAGGTGTCGTTTTCTGTATTCACATTAGAAGACATTACTGTGCTCTCCTTAGCCTTCGCATAATATAACTTTCTGTAGATCTTAACTTCTTCGCTGCACACTAACAGGCTGTGTTCGGCTGTGCTGTCACCGTTCTCACTGTGTACAGAGTTGTGGCTTGGGGTCTGAACTAATGGTCTATGGAACATGTTTAGTAATGGGCAACATGATAATTGGGAAGCACTTGCTAGGAAAATGAATGTTTATTTCAAAGAGGAGGACCTGGTGAGCAGGGTTTTTTCCCCTTTTTGATCATAATGGTCTGAAAGAGGCCTGTTTTTGTTAGCATCGCAATCAATTTTGTCATTTTTTGTCATCTTCATGTTTATTATTAATGATATGTATGCAGTTGTTTAAAAATACAAATCCTGCCTTAAAAGTAGCAGACTTGTTGGGAGCTGCCTGCTCCGCGAGCACTTCTGCTTTATGCTGCTTCTCTACGAATTGCATTCGCAGTCTTGCCCATCACTAAGTATAGTGCGCAATGTGCGTTCACTGATTTTGAATTCCATTCAACAATAAACTAATACACATAAATGAAAGTAATTGTTATATCGAAAATCAAATATAATTTGTTGCTGTTTTCTTCATGTTAGCAGTGCTAGTCTGGATTTTTCTTTGTAGGCTATGTGTTACTACAGAGGTGTTAAGGAGTGAAGGCTTAATGGAGCAAAAGTCAGCAAATTAGATCACAGTGCCTTACATCTTTGCTTTCTAGGGCAGGCAGGTTGACCCAAAATAATGAAACTCCATGTTGCTGCTCTTAATTGCTTAGTCATCCCAAATATCTACATGTAATAAAGCTGATTTGTTTTTATGGGTCACATAGGTTACCACTCCATCATCATACAGATGAACAACAACAAAGAAAATCACATTTTATGTATTACTAGTTATTACTGTGGAAGTGAACAAAGGAAAACCTTAATTGAAATGGCAACTGATATTCTGCAATTGCATATAATTTAAAGCATTGAACTGCATTTTATAATATTCTGTAATTATCTCAATCTAATTAGAAAAATCATGGGGAATAATGCTACAAAGTAAAAAATTTTTATCTGTGGTGGAGACCTGAACGCATTCACAAACTGAGCATTTTAGAGTTAAGGTGTTGGGCTTAAACAGTACTCGGAGAGGATGACTTTTGACTGAAGTGTAAAAACAATGGGTTTTCTTCCATCCAGGTGCATCAGTTTGTTTTAATTTGGGAAAGGTTCTTGGCTGTGTAATAGCTCTTATCCCCACCTCTCTCTACAGTGATG
Source organism: Anseranas semipalmata (assembly GCA_013399115.1). NCBI lineage: Eukaryota > Metazoa > Chordata > Aves > Anseriformes > Anseranatidae > Anseranas > Anseranas semipalmata. Next base: position 76,611 of record VXAA01006359.1, read on the forward strand.
TTTCTGACATTGTCTTCATTTAGTGGTTACTTGGATTTCTAATGTTAGAAATCAAATTTCCTCCATAATCAAATGAGGAATGTAAGAATTAACATGCCAAAAAAAAAAATATCAACAACACACCATCACCGTAGTGAAACTTAGCATAATCCATTGTGCTTACCCAAAGGTACAAATGACACTAGATGAATTACTTCACTTAAATGGATCCTCTTATACAGTTTCCTGCTTGCAGGCCTTCAAAATCTATATTAAAAAAAAAAATAGAAACAGCTGAATTAATTAAGCATTTTTGAGCCTTAAAGTCAGGTCTCTGGCTGCTTTTAGTTCATATCAACCTCCACTTATTTTCATCATGCCTTGAGGCAAATTTTTATTCCAACTACGACCAGCAATGAATTGGGCTGTCTATTGAATGAGCTGCATGTGCTGTAGAGAGTGATGAAAGGTTATAAAATGGCTGTTTGATCTATCAGTCTTTAGCAAAAGTATCCCACCAGTGTTTAGTGACAGTTCATAACATACTGGGCATGCTTACTATTTCCTGTGCTGTAGGGTTAGCAGCAGGCATTTCCACAAACGTGTCATTACTTCGGTGGCTCAATAGCTCCCTTGCAAATTAGTTGTTATATTGGATCTAATGAAGAGACCCTGTTTTTGTCTGTTTTGGTGTACGGCTGCACATTCACAAAGCACGTAGTGGGCATGCACTGTGCTACACACACTGTTCCTGAAACGTGTTCACTGAAGTGAGTGAGGAGTCGGCTGACTAAGCGATTGTGTTCAATTATTTCCAAGAAACCTGCTCGTTACCGAAGGGCTATAAGTTATGACAGTAAGGAGTACTACATGCGCCTGGCTTCTGGAAACCCTGCAGTCTTCCAGGACGCCATAGAAGAAAATACAGTGGGTGAAACTACTCAGCAGGAGCCCGAACATGGGGAGGACACTATTGCAAGAGTCAAAGGTTAGATCATTTCTTCTGTCCCAAACTATTTTCTTTACATTTATCTGCCTTTATATCTTCTCTTGCACTTGTGTTGAGATAAACATAAGGATCCTGTAGGACTCTATTCTCTGCCTTAGTATTGCATTAGCAGTTTTAAGCCTCAAAAGGTTATGCACAGCAAATGTTTGTCTTTTTTTTTAATTCATCTTTGTTCTTCTTTTCCAGGCCTAGTGAAGCCTCCCCTGAAACGATCTCGCTCGGCTCCTGATGGTGGAGATGATGAGAACCAGGAGCAATCACAAGATCAAATTGTTGAGGGGAGTTCAATCGATGAAGAAGAGAAGACTGACAATACAACTTTGCTCCGACTTCTCGAAGAAGGAGAGAAGGTACTGTGTACTGCAAACACACTAAGTGCTTACTGTATTGGAATTTCTGCACTGTATATAGCAAGCACAAATAAACATCCTAAATACCTTCCCTGATCTACAGCTGCATCTGCTTAATATTCCATCAGTTGCTTCTTGCAGCATCCTTGAAAACAAATGTGTACTTCAGTTTGAAGAGGTCCTGAGCTGAAAACCCTGTACTGGAAACATCCTTTGTCTTTCCTTCTGCCTGCTATGGAAAAATGAACCTGTCCTATAACTAAAGTTGCAGCTATCCCATTCTCGGATTATTATCCTGTCGGCCTAAGGAGCCCATAAAGGAAATATATGTTGAACACATAAATATGGTACATGACAGGCTTTCTAATTAATTCTTTGAATCATTAGAATGAAAAGTCTTGACAGTGAATGTTTTATCCCCAAGAACTCTGTTGAAAGGCTGCACTGGTTATTTAGTATTTCACTGTCTGACTGAAGTATACCAGTAAATAGATTTGTGATCAAAGTTGAGCAGGCTACTGGTTGTAAAATATGCCCAAGAAGCAAAGTGCGAGTGGACAAGTCAGTAAACATACAAATGTATATTATACAGTGGAGGCTTTATTTAAATGGCCTTTGAAATCGATGATCACAAAGGTTAGGTAGATCTCCAATTAATGGGAAAACTAGCAGAGTTTTTGCTGTATGCACAAGTAATAAAGCAGTATCTAGGACTTCGTCTAACAAATCAACGGTCTGAGCCTGAGTTTGTCAACCTGCTTTTGCTAAGTGTCTGTTTTTCGTTTCAGATTCAGCATATGTACCGCTGTGCTCGGGTTCAGGGCCTTGACACTAGCGAAGGGCTTCTTCTCTTTGGGAAAGAGCACTTCTATGTAATTGATGGATTTACCATGACAGCCACTAGAGAAATACGGGATATTGAGACACTGCCTCCAAAGTGAGTGGATTAATAGAGAGTTTCATCAGTCTTTAGTAGGTGAACAGCAAGTATTTAATGAGATTTTTTGAGGAGTCAACTACAAAATAATGTCAGATTGTGAAAGATCTCAGGAGCAGTTTCCCCTGCGCTCACAAAATACTAAATGCGGTGTGGTATATTGTGAAATAAGTTGTTTCGATAACTGCACTCTCATGAGAATGAAAAGAATAATTCTTATAATTTATCTTCTTTTTAGTCACTTTCCTGTTTATGCTCCACCTACAGGATGCATGAGCCAATCATACCTAGGGGAGCGAGGCAAGGTCCAAGTCAACTCAAAAGAACATGCAGCATTTTTGCCTATGAAGACATCAAGGAAGTACATAAAAGGAGATATCTTTTGCAGGTAACTTGGACACAGTATTTGGATTGAGCTGCCAACTTTGGAATTTTTTGATGATGTCATCATTTTTACAAAGTAAAGTCAGTATCAGATCAGTATTTGGGGAGTGAAAGCTATTCACCATGTTAAAAGTGAAGAGATTAAGCCTGGCATCTGAACTGAACCATGTCTGGCTTAACATGGTTTAGTTTTGGGGGCAAATTAGTGAATTCTAGCCTTCCGAAAAGAGAACAGTTGGCCACACTAAACAGTGTGTGTCACAGTAATTTTGAATGATATGTTGCTCAGTGTGACTAAACTGGTCTACTTCTGACCTTCAGCGGTGACAAGCAAATGCGTTAGTGGTGACATGTGTTTGTCTTGTTTGTTTTCAGCCAATTGCAATTGAAGTTTTCTCAGGGGATGGACGAAACTATCTTCTGGCCTTCCAAAAGGGGGTTAGAAATAAAGTTTATCAAAGGTATTGTAAAATAATTTAAGTTAGCATATTTAATCTGAATATTTGCAAGTATCTGTTCTGAGCCATATATGAACCTACAGTGATCTGACAACGAGATGGCAAGTGATGCAAGTGGTGTGAGACAGAGCATAACCCTGTAGCAAACTTAGTACTGCACAAACGAGCCACTAGGAAGCGCTAGCGCCTGCACACCAAACTTGCCGTATGTATTAAGTATGAGACAAATGACTCGGTGAATGCGGGCTTAGGGAGGAAAGGGGCTATTCCAATTTTGCTGAAGATGTTATGTAGCTGCTCCAAATGAGGTCAATAATTGTACCAAATGCGTTATATTTCTAAGTAGAAGACAAACCTAGGACAGACACGCTAACCTTAATCTCCTTTTAACTGCTGATGCAGGTTTTTGGCTGTGGTACCATCTCTAACTGACAGTTCGGAGTCTGTGTCCGGACAGAGGCCGAACACCAGTGTAGAACAAGGGTAAGCAATACCATTCCTTGCAAGCTTTTTAGCTCATTGGTTTCAAATAAATGATGCTGATGTTAAGGTCCAGATGCACTGGGGATTACTGCAACCTCTATTTAAACCTGCACATTACCAAATAAATAGTGATTTTATGCTCCAACTACTTGAAATGTTTCAATATCGTTGGCACCATTGGTATATTTTCCTACAAATAAGTACATGTTATTGGGATTAACATTGTTGGTATACAGGTACATTCTGAAAGGAATTGGATTGCCAAAACCATTTGGCTTGTCCAAGTTGTTAAAGATATATTTTCTTCATCAGCAGCCTGTCAGTTTTACTTGTATGTGCACTGAATTGCATAGATAATGTGCGTTATTTTATCAGTCTGTGTTCAGCAATAGAATATGTACCACTAAAGCAAAAAGGAATGGAGCCCAATGTGTCGAAATATAAAAAAATATACAGGTTTTAGTCTTGACGCTTTGAATTGTCTTGTGAAGGTGTAACCCAGGTCTTATTGGTAAGTCAAAAATGTACTTCCTTCTTCTTCCCATTAGGTCTGGCCTGCTAAGCACTTTAGTGGGAGAAAAATCTGTTACTCAAAGATGGGAAGTAAGTATGAAAATTTCGGTTTTCTATTGCACATTTTGTTGTGTTATATAATTCTCCTAAGTTGCATCTTCTTGTTTGAACAAGCGGAATATACCACTTTAGAAAATTTATCTCAGTATTTTAAGTGGCTATATTTCATGATACCATCATCAACTAGTAAATGGTTCTATCATTAAAAATGTAAACGTAGAGTACGCTTTGTAACATTGAATTAAGCTTCATATGTTTGGGGAGAACTGAACATTTCGAAAGTCTGGCAGCTTAGTTGATTTTTGCAAAGTGAACTCTTTACAGCACTGTTTTGTCTTCCTTCAGAGAGGAGAAATCAGTAACTTCCAGTACCTGATGCACTTAAACACTCTGGCGGGCAGATCCTATAATGATCTTATGCAGTACCCCGTCTTTCCCTGGATCCTCGCAGACTATGATTCAGAGGTAAATAAAATATCTTGTCAGCCTAATAGTAATCTTTTATGTGTTTGTAGCTTGCAGATATTACAGCTGGCTTGCACTGCCTTGGTAAAACAGAGGCTTATCTTTATTCTCAGTGTTTTGATTTGATCTGTTTTACAATGTCCAGGATATTAGAAGTGCTCGGCTGTCCCGTGAGGGCAGGTCCTTGCCCGTCCTGGTTTTACAGATGCTATTGGGCTGTGGACAGGTGAGGGCTTGGGTGCATAGCTAGTTCTAAGGCGGTTGCCTCTCCTTGGTGTAACCATGTGCAAGACTGCAGCAGTTCCTGTAAGTCTTTGCATTAGCTTTCTGCAGTATATCTTTCAAGGATGTTATGCCTGTGGAGAAAGCATGCATTTTTTAAATAGAATTGGTGTTTGTTTTATTTTAAAAGGAATTGGATCTTACAAATCCCAAGACATTCAGAAACCTTGCCAAGCCCATGGGAGCACAAACAGAAGACAGGTTAGCCCAGTACAAGAAACGATACAAAGATTGGGAAGATCCCAATGGTAAGTAATGATATGTCCTGCAGGAAGAGGAGAGGGGCATGTGCCTGCCACATGATGGGAAGGAGTCATGGATTTTAACTATATGATTATATGGTCAAGATTTTTTTGTTTTGTTGTTGTTGTTGTTGTTGTTGTTGTTTTTTGTGACTTAGGAACAAGTATTAAATGGAAGCAAAGGGGTGGTGATGGTGATGTGTTTGTTGTTGTTGTTCCATTGTTTTTAAATCTGAACAGCATGTGTTTATATGCAAAAATGAAGAGAACAGTTCAATATTGAGAACAGTTCAACATTGTCTAAAGGCTAGAAATGGGCAAGCACATACTAAGCATGCAACCGATTGTCTCTTTGACTAATTCAGATGGAATGCTGCTGACAGATGATAGATTATACAGAGGAATAGGAATACTTCTGCATTAGCAGTGCTCCAGCTTTTTCATTTCTTAGTTGAATGCATATTTTTCTGCTAAGGAAGGAACTTTTTCTTTGCTACCCCCCAAAAGAAATACATGCTCTGATAGGTTCTTAAGTTTGTAAGGCTCCAAAATGAGATGCAATTGAGTTACGTATTCTCCATTTTAGAGCTTCCTTATATATTGAAAACAAAACTTGTGGGTTTGTCAAAGCAGCTATTATATACAATACGTTTCTTTTTCTGTGCTTTTATAGACAACACAAGCTTGTTTAACTACTGGGATGCTGTTCTGTATCAAACAACAGCAGGTGGCCAAGACGGTCATTTTCAGAAATGAATCATTATGTTCTACGTGTATTTATGCAGAGTTTTTGCCAGGAAATTAAGACCGTAAAAGCTGTACAAATTCTGTAGCCAACATTTCTGAGATGTATTTCTGCTCGAGCTTTTAATTCCACAGTATCCAACAAGAGTGAAAGTAGAAAATGTTCCTTCAGCAGAGATCACCATAGCTGTGTTGGGACATTTCAAATATTTAAAACAAAAAATAAGCAACCATGCAGTCTTGCTGGACAGAAGCCCGTTGAATTACAGCTACTGCACTGCAGCTAAAACTTAAGTTGTGGCCATGACAAAATACAAAGTTTTCAATTTCCAAAGAATGAAAATTATAAATGCCAATTTTAAATGTGACCAGGGTCACAGAGTAAATATAATGCAGCGCTAGTTAGTACTGTCTCCAGTAACTGCTGTCACCTAACTTCTGTCACCTAACCGCTTCATTTCTTCTGTGTTTGTGATGTTTAATTTTCTGCAGGTGAAACTCCAGCTTATCACTATGGGACCCACTATTCATCTGCCATGATAGTGGCTTCCTATCTTGTCCGGATGGAGCCTTTTACACAGATTTTTTTACGTCTACAGGTAAAATGTACAAGACCTTACTTCCTGTTACTTTCTTGCTGTACATTTGAGACTTACTTGGAAAATGTGATCAGTCTGCTTTTTCTCATCAAATGCATTAGAAAAACTATCTTCAGCTGAGTGATTGCAGGTTGGATTGGTCCAAAAACCTTTGAGATTTTTGGTATTTCTTTGTAGAAGATGTAATGGAATTTACATTTCTTCATGTGGTTCAAACATTTTGAAAAATGTACAGAACAAAATAGCACTGGACGAAAAACAAAGCAGGTTTTATTGTGAGGAAAATTACATTTCTCATCATGCTTTATTTGTCTGCTGTTGAAAGAATCATATGTCAGTTCTTCAGTTTTGTGTGGAGGTGTTGAAAGATTCTTATTTTAAACCTATACTCCTATCCCAAGAGGCACTTCAGTGCTGAGTGTTAAAATAACCCAAAATCTGCAGAGCCTGGAATCTTTTGGCAGTTTGACAGGTAACGGGTTCAGAACAATAAGTTTCCAAAATTTTCCTAGTTGGAAATCATCAGGCAAAAAAATTGATTTTCTTTGGGACGGTATTTCACCAGAAGAGACTAAACTTTGAAGTAGGACTAGGTGTCTCTCTTAAAATTCTGTAGATCTCTATCTCAATACTTTATATGTACTATTATTGTGTACCACAGAGTAAAGTAAGGCAGTAGTTAAAATCCTTTGTGTTAGAGGAAGCAACGTGCTATGTTCTGTGGTGTATTTATCATGCAGAGTATGTTCTGGTTCGCCTTCTCTCAGCACAGCAGATTTGGCCAAGATACTCTGATGCTCAGTTTCTTCGTGCTGTGTCCTGCAGGGTGGTCACTTTGACCTGGCCGACCGAATGTTTCACAGCGTGCGGGAGGCCTGGTATTCAGCATCGAAGCACAACATGGCAGACGTGAAGGAGCTCATCCCAGAATTCTTCTACCTCCCTGAGTTCCTGCTCAATTCCAACAATTTTGATCTAGGTAGGCAAAAACAGCTGATAACACTGCTGCAGGTGTGAGAGCAGTGTCAGATAATCGGACATGAGAAAAGTGTCTCATCAGATGGGAAGAAAAAGATACATTTAACTGCATGAGGAAAGGATAAATGACTACCTGTTTGTTTAATGTTGTTTTTAAAAGTCTGAATGATTCAGAGCTCATTGATTCATCAGTAAGAATGTAGTAGGAATTTATATTTTCTGTTGCGATGCCTCTGATTTTTCTTACAGGTTTACCTACTTAAAGGTATCTTCTCAATCAGCAAGTGTTCGTTTTAAGCAGTTAATGAATCAGGTTTTACCTGGAGAGTATCTCGTTTCCATTTTTCTCCGCGTAATTTGTTACTCCATGATGTCATGATGTTATTTACCATCTTCCTTTCATCATTTTTAGGCTTTGTGAAATCTTTTTGATAGTGTTTGCTTATAGGATTTCCTCTTAAAGCATTTTCAAAGGTTTTGTTGAAATGTGGCACTTAACTTTTGCAACAGCAAATACTTAACAAGAGTCAAGTTTCACACACATTGGCCGTAGGAGATAAATATTCATTAGAATGTATGTCACTCTGAACGGTGGCATTAAGCTCCTCTCAGATCTGTGCTGTGAATCTAATAGTAATAAGCAAGATGAATTGGGTGGTATGTTTAAACAGCCTCAGATCCTTTATTCAAAATGTGTTGTTAGAGATTGGAAGCACAATCTTGCAAAAACAAAAGCAAAAAAAATAGAACAAGCATCACCACAACACATCTCCCAAGTATACTTCAGACAGAAGGGCATAGCCATTACCATAAAAATATTGAGGTCTTGTTTATTTAGCTCCATATCCAATAATTTTAGATGTATACATCTAAATACTAGAATACTAGAAATTCTTCAATCAAGATGTAGAACAGCAGTAGGAAAAGTTTTGTTCTGAGAAAAAAAAAAAAAAAACATGATACTTTAGTTTATGTTACTTCATGCTTGTCCTGCTCCCCTTCTACCCCCTTTGTCCCAAACAGAGAGGAAAACATTCAAAGCCTGATTAGATTATGCAAGGAATGTTTCTGTTGGGCCAATGTACTACTTGTGCACCCGTGTAAACTTGGAAGCTTGTTGGTGTTCCTCTGAGCTAGGAAGAAATGTGGGATTGTCTCTCAGCGACAAATCACAACACAGGAATATAAGTGAGAAGTTGTAACAAATAAGTTTTCAGTAACCAAAATGTGCTGCCATTTAATATTCAGGGTGGAAAGGGAGCTCTCCAGGACCCAGATGAACATTTGTGGCCTGACCATGCCCAGGGGTTTGGTCGCTGACTGTGCTTGGGTGTGAAGTTTGTGGCAGATACCTGTTAGCTCAGCAGGGTCGGTGCATGAATATTTAGCCTGTACTGTCATACTGTGTAAACGTTCTCATGGGTAAAACTATAATTCCATTGTTTAATACAGATTGTTTCTATTGCGAAGAAAATAAGTTCGGAGCCAAAGAGCTGTTCCACCAAGGCTTCTCGGTACAGTTTGCTGTTAAGCAGTCTCATACCAGGATTTATTTTCTTTTAAAATATACCCAGTTGACATGTTCGCTGCTATATACACACTAAACAGATGCCAAGTACAGAGTATTTTTCCTCTCTAAAATCCAAGCTGTCGCATTTATTCACATTTTCCTCATGAAATAACTACTAACATGGAAGTCAAAAAAAAAAAAAAAAAAAAACAGGAATGAGCCTTGCTGTGATGATTGCTGTAGCTACCAGATGGACAGCTTCATGGGCATCAGCTCCTGGTAGCCAGGCTGGCTGCTTCGGTGCAAGCTAAATGAAGAGAATGGGATTCAAGTTGTGTAGTGGCCACAAAAGACTACAGGACTGGCTGTTTTCATTATCCTTCACATGCTGCAGTAGGTCTTTCCCATGACAGAGGAAAGAAGAAATGTACATAACTAGAAACATTAAGACAAGAAGTCATGTTCCAAAGAGCACTTGATTAGGAAACGTAAAGGTTTTGAGTTCAGACTTTACGTTGTGAAGTTGTAAGAAGATTGAGTAATCTAATCAACTCCCCAAGTTAGAACAATTGTTTGCTTTGAAGAGCATACTCTATAACAGTATTGTCATCTTTAGAAGCCTTAGCAAGGAATATTTAAGTTCTTATTTTTCTACTCTTGCAGACCATCATACATGAACAACCGAGTCAGAATTTTTCAGGTTTTATTGCCTGATGTTTAAAAATTAGACAGTGCTTAAAAGAAAAGTCTGAAAGGTGTTTCCTTGTAAAGGAAAGGTGTTAGATTTTGTTGTTGTTGCTAATAAACCATTACTGTCGCTATGTCATTTCAGTGCTTGTCCCCAAACCTTTCATTTGTTTTACAGGTTGCAAACAAAATGGCACTAAACTTGGAGATGTAATACTCCCCCCGTGGGCAAAAGGAGACCCTCGTGAGTTTATCAGAGTTCATCGGGAGGTAATTTGAGTTTTAATAATGGCAATAGAAAATGTCAGTTGTGATCTTTCACTGCAAATTAAACCCAACTTGATTCATGCAGTCATGGCTATTAGCTGGTTCATGAGTTCTGGGTTGATGGCTATTTGTTACAAATGGCTGCAGAGCTGGTGTTTCTTCCCCTTCATTTTTGGCTACAGAGTAAGTTGAGGCAAGAGTTGCTTAAATGAGAAGCTTTATCAAAACATACAGAGAATATATCAATGTATTCTGCTTTTTTCTTTATGGCAGGTGTAGTAGACTCGACTGATGACTGACATGGCTAGTTGTAATGCATGCCCTTTGAATTTCAGGCTCTGGAGTGTGACTTTGTGAGTGCACATCTGCATGAGTGGATTGACTTGATCTTTGGCTATAAACAGCAAGGTCCTGCTGCAGTAGAAGCTGTAAATGTCTTTCACCATCTCTTCTATGAGGGGCAAGTGGACATATATAACATCAATGATCCATTAAAAGAGACAGCTACTATAGGATTCATTAATAACTTTGGACAGATACCAAAGCAGGTATACCATTTGCAGAGTTCGTATTTGCCAGATGATGCTCGGGTTGGAATATATTAATATAGAAGAGGAAACTCTTTGAGGAGCGGAACTTCCTGGGAGTGTCTGTTCATAAATATTCATCCAGTGATGTTAAATCATTTACATCTCCAAAACAAGTACAACAAAGATAAATTTTGAGCTTTGCTGACAAGATGGGAAATGTCTTTTTTCCGTTTTGCACTCGTGAAATAAAGGTGAAATGAATTATGGTTGAACTTAAAAAAAAAAAAAAAAAAAAAAAGCATCAGAAAAATAAGTACATTGCTCCTGCAAAGTGTAGCACTTAATGTCAGAGGGGAACAGTGAAAATGCCATTTCAAGGTAAAGCCTGGTGTTTAGGTATTCAAATTGTCCTGTAAGAAAATAATTTCTTTAATAACTTTTTTTTTTTTTTAAGAGTCTCTTGGAGCTGCAGGGCTCGACCATGTATTTTATTCAGAGCACTTGTTGAAAAAAACTCAGAAGTTCAATTACAAGGGTTGACTCTTAAAGGACAACTATAGGTCCTGGGCTATTCATACACAGATGATTTTTTTTTTGTGTGTGCAGTTTTAAAGTTTGAGTTCTCTTTAAGAGATTACACTAACTTAGTAAACTTAATGAATTGTTACTGTGTGAGTTTTTAGTTTTTTGGGAAGGATTTTTTTTCCCCTTGCATTAGACATAGCTGTAATTTTTTTATCATTCAGTTACATTTTTTCATGTCATGAATAAATTTTTCCAATCCTTGATCTGGTGGAAGCTTAAGATACCTTCAACAATTCATTGGGAACGCATGCTGCATGTTGGGAGCTTGAAACTGTCCCAGAAGCACATGGTTTTGTGACAGCCATAGGATATTTCAGAACTGGCGATGTGGCAAAAATAAGCAGTGCAGTAGTGATAAGTGTGACAGGAGGGCAAATGTTAAGGTGTTTAATGAGCACCTAATTTTTACCAGTCTGTTTGAAATTAATGGAGGGGACCCACAACAGCTGTTAGTTGTTATAGGTTAGAATTTAAACTCATCTTATGTATCACTTTTGGCATTTTTGCTTGCTTTACTTCAGCTGCTTTTACAGCTGGAGGTAGCTTTAAAAATAATTTGCCCGTTATATCCTAATTGTTTTTTGTATTATTTGCTGAAGTCTTATCGAAATGTTTGCTGTAAATTAATAGTGAATGCTGGGAACAGTTAAGTAGCATTTGCTGATCTGTAGAATTTTTAGAAGGTGAACTGGACTCTAATGATCTTTCTAAGATCATGTTCTTGCAAACCTGTAATTTTTGATCACAATTAATTTTTTGATGAATTTCAGCTCTTTAAAAAACCACACCCTCCCAAGCGCGTTAGAAGCCGGCTGAATGGAGAGGCTGCGGGAACCTCTGTGCCCCCTGGTTCCACAAGTGACAAGATTTTTTTCCATCATTTAGACAACCTGCGTCCATCTCTTGCACCAGTGAAAGGTAAAACGTAAAACTACAGTATTTATTCCTGTTTCTTTCACAGAGCTTTCAGAGTTTCAGTGAAATAGCATTTTTCCATAGTTTGTTTAGTTTTCTTACTAATATTTGTAACGCCTGTAATTTTGAGAGAAAGACAAATGTAAAATACCCTAATGCTCTAAGGTTGTTCTTAGTTACCTCAAAATATATTTGGAAAGCACCAAATCTGTGCCAATTTGGTGTAATGTCTTAAAACAAAGGGATAAAATTGGGCCCAAGCATCTCGTTAAAGTTATAATTTGAACAAAAAGTGTTTGAAGCAAATTCCAAAGTTGTCTGAAGGATATTCAGGGTATTTTGTTTCTGGGCTTGTGAAGGCCTCAGTTTTTGTTATTTGCTGTAGCAGAAGGATTGTTTTTCTCAGTGCCAAGAAATACTGAGGATGTGGGCAGGAGAGGGTGTTGTTGGTAGCTGCACTGAGACTGAAAAAGTGGGTTTTGAGTCCATATCTGACATTGGAGTGAACAAAAGTTAATTGTCCTTGAGGTAGGCAAATCCTATGCAGTGATTTCTTTCTTAGTTGATTAAATGAATCTGTGCATGTTGTAAAGAGAAAAGCATGTATCATAACACAGAAGGTAGCAGGGCTATACTCGAGGACAGGAAACCATTAATCTATACTTGCAAAACTAGATGAATAAATAAATAGGTAAGTAGTTAAGAATGCAGCCTGTGGGAATGTTTGGCCAAGATGTTGGCATCAATACCAAAAAATTACTTGTAATTGTGCTGAAAATGGTGCAATCACTTCTAATGACCAGAAGCATCAAAGAGATTACATCTGTGCCTTGTTAAGCACGAAGGACACCTCATGTAGCATTGCAGGTGGGACCAGAGCAATTGTATAAGCTTTGGCTTTTGCAGAGCATCTGGTATTTAATGGGATCAGACAGTTTCTGTCTTTGTTTGCAGTAAAAGATAACTGCATCTTATTTTCTAGAGCTCAAGGAGCCTGTGGGACAGATTGTGTGTACTGATAAAGGCATTCTGGCAGTAGAACAAAATAAGGTTCTCATCCCACCGACCTGGAATAAGACTTTTGCTTGGGGCTATGCAGACCTCAGCTGTAGACTGGGTACCTACGAGTCGGACAAGGTTTGTCATCTGAAATTAGTTTAATGCTGAATGTACCAAAAACAATCACTATTCAGTAGTGAAAGAAATCTAAGGATGGAAACTTAGTTTGCATGTGAGTGAAATAGTATTTGCTTGTACTGTGTATGTTTTATTGCCTCCTATCTGGTCATCTTGATCAGAACATTGGCAGAATGACCTAAGCCAATTCATAATAATTTTTAACAAGTCTGCAACAAAATAAATGAATTACATCATGCCATTAAAGTTCATCTTTTATGTTCTCTCGGGAGCCATCTTATGGCAGAAGCTGGAATTATTTCTGTTTGAGGAAAACATGTAAAAGGAGCGGCAGCGAAATCTTAGTTACTTAATGGTCCTTACTTAATGTAGGGTGATGCTTAGGCTTTTATTTTTGTCCTACCAAACTCTAATCCTGCGAGTAATCCTTCTTTGTTTTCTTTATTTTCAGGCAGTAATTGTATATGAATGTTTGTCAGAATGGGGTCAGATACTGTGTGCCATTTGCCCCAACCCCAAACTAGTTATCACTGGGGGAACAAGCACAGCAGTGTGTGTATGGGAAATGGGTGTCTCCAAAGAAAAAGCTAAAGCCCTCACACTGAAACAGGTAAAGTAGAATAAAGATTTTTCTACTAGACAAACTGTGTTCCAAGATCAAAGGAAGTATGAAAGGAGTATTGCTCGTTCAGTAATCTTTGGAACTGTGAATCGAGTAGACATTTGGAAATCTAAGTAGTCAAGGTACTGATCTGCACTGAAAATGGGCAAGCTGTGTCTATAGAATTGCATTATTTTGAGGATAGTTGACCACTATGAGCTTTTTGGAGAAATGGCAAATTGGGTAGCAATGTTAACAAAAGTATCCAAATGTGTTTTGTGCGAAATAATCTGTGTTATTGTAGTGTTCTGTGTAAAATACCCCTATCTGAAAGCTCTGTCAGAGAGGGCAGTGAAGGAGACTGTCTCAACTGTCCGTTTTCCTTTTACTAATATATTTTTTTTAACTACTTCTATCTTTTCTTTTGGAGTTGTTATATTTAAATTACATTTGTGGGCAAAACTTTGTACTTTCTGGCAGTAATGTGATGTTTGTGGAGCGTAGTATACTTGTTCAGGATAGCCTTAAATTGTTTTTGCTTTGTTAATTCAAAACATCAACTTTTAATACAACAAACACCTGTGGTTTTAAGTCAGTTGCAGTTAAATGCGGAGGAAGTCATCAGTCTATTTAAAAAACAAACAAAAAAAGCACCAACCCACCACCACCAAAAAAAATCTGAAAGTATTCTAGAAGCTGCATGTCATTGCTCTAGGTTGCCAGATTATATGTGTTATTGTTCCTGTTAGCATCTTAATAATAAGACCTTTTTCCAGCAGAAAGCTTCAGTTAAAACTTAGCAGAAGAAATTTAGAGAATTATTAACTAACTTCCCAACAGTGATCTCCAACAATTACTGTCCAAAGCTGTGGTTTCCAAAGTGTTTTGCTTATGAGCGCTCCAAGATAAAACACAGAATCCTTAATTTCAGGGCAGTGTATTTATGTTGTTCTACTTTTATCTTCTTGCATCACAGAGGTCAGAATAAATGCAAGGCCAGTTGCTGCAGCTTATTTTATGACTTGTAACTCAGTAAATAGGAATAATCCAACTGTATTCCAGACTCCTGTTTCAATGGTTAGTTTAGGGCTAAAATCTAAAAGATGTCTCTCCTGAAAGCAGCAGCTTGTAATTTTCCCTTCCTAGCAATTAACTTTGCCTTTTTAATAGTAATTTCCTCTTCTCTTCCTTTGTCTTTTCTCAAACATCAACAGATGTTTAAATAGGAGCCGTTTCATATTTACAATCAATTTCTGTATTCACAAAATGATTCCTATTAACTTTGATTATGAAAGTAGTCGCCAACTAAGTACTCTCAGTCTCAGTCTAGCTGGATCTTCTGATAGGTTATTCATGTTTATGTTATGTGAATCTCTTTAGGTTTAATGTAGTAATTTTTGTGCTTTCTCCTGATTGCAGTGTGTTCCTCCTGGTTTTTGTTTTGCAGGCTTTACTGGGTCATACTGACACTGTCACATGCTTAACAGCATCGCTAGCTTATCACATAATTGTGAGTGGATCACGGGATCGCACCTGCATCATCTGGGATTTAAATAAACTCTCATTTCTAACACAGCTTCGAGGTCACAGGGCTCCAGTGTCAGCACTATGTATAAATGAATTAACGGTAAGAAACTAGCACCATTCACCCAAGTGCAGTGGGAGCAGTAGCAAGAGTCAGAAATGGTTAAACTGAAGAAGAACAAACTAGGCTCTTCCATTGGTTTGGGGAAACTTGTATAACTCGAGTTAAAACTAATGACCTGGTTTAGGGAATAATTTGTGTCTTATGTCCAGAGGAGCACGTGGGTTTGTTCCATGCAGAGCAATTTGAGCTCGGTGGAGCTTCTTAATGGTGCTGGCAGCAGTGTAACCAGTGCAGCATTCAGAGTGGTTTGTCAAACCTGCCACATGAGCTAGGAGATGATTATGATACGTGACCTAGGCTGATTTCTGCTCTCTTACTCTTAATTTAAAGGAAGCAGAAGGTACATTAGATGAAGCTGCGGTGACAATTATAGTGGAAACAGACATATCCTGAGAGCTCCTCTCCCTGAAGCTCCTATAAGTTATGTGTTGCCATTTATCCAGTGCCCATGAGCATCAAAGCATTTGCCTGAGATGAAACTTGACTTAGATTGGACATTGGTCCACCCGGGCTGGATGGATGTTGTTCCAACTGGAGCAATCTAGTGGTTAAAATCAAGATAAAATAGCGCTGTAATGCAAAGAGGGGGTAGCAAGAGGTACATGTTAGCTGCTGTTCTGGTTACTGTAGTGTTGTCAGTGTTGTAAACCACAGCTGCCATTTCCCTTCTGCGCTAGTTGAAGTTGTGACCTTCTATTGCTCTTTTACCGATGAAGAAACAAATGAACTTTAAGGCAGTATTTGTCTGAAAAAGAGTGGAGGCACCATGAGCTGGGTCATTTAACTGGGAATGGAAAGTACTTAAAATGTGCTGTTGGCTTCTTGTGCTGTGAAAAGTGGAGGAGTTGGTCTGCTCATTACATGTTGTAATGTACAACAGACAGGTTGTTACTAGGTCTGCTTTTCTGTATACAGTTTTTAAAAAAGCATATCATTCTCAAGCTTTTCTAGGTGGTCAAACTCTTCTAGAACAGCAAGTACTGAAAAGTTCCTGGTGAGATGCTGAATACACAAATAAACTTGGATTGTGTTTTTGCTGAAGCAAAGCCCAAGACTTGTATTGAGATATGAAGGTGTTACTTGTCTTTTCAGGGGGATATTGTATCATGTGCTGGCACTTACATCCACGTATGGAGTATCAATGGCAGCCCTACCGCAAGTGTGAACACTTTCACTGGTCGAAGCCAGCAAATCATGTGTTGTTTTGTGTCAGAGATGAATGAGTGGGATACCCAGAACGTCATAGTGACGGGACATTCAGATGGAGTTGTCCGGGTAGGTACCAGGAATCACTGTTTAGACAAATAAATTTATGCTTTTGTGATAGGTAAGTCACGAGTATCCAACACAGCATCATGGCTGGTGCCAAAAGCGGTTGTGCCATACTGATATGCTCCACCGGTACAATTCAGGCACGTATGTAGATGTCCTCCCATGCCGCCTTGAAAACAGGACTTAAAATGGAGATGTGACCTGCCTGTCGTGCTCCCAGTGCATATGAACAGTTCTAATAATCCCTCTTAACTGTAGAAGTAGCTAGGAAGAAAGCTAAGAGTTCAGTATGTGTCAGTTTGCTTATTCCCTGTTCCTCTAGTTCTGGCGGATGGAGTTTTTGCAAGTACCAGAAACACCGGCTCCAGAGCCTGTGGAGGTGCTGGAAATGCAAGAGGATTGTCAGGAAGCACAAATAGGTATGCGTCCTACCCACAGTTTTGTATTTGTCTCTTATCTAAACTTCTCTATACATAGGTAAAATCCTGTGGTTATGCAGTGCAGAACAGATGATAGAGGTTTTTCTCTCAGTGGAGAATAGATGTCCATTATGCAGAACACACAATCTGTGTTTCTGTTCATCACCTTGCTTACGGTAGTTTCATATTGCAATGAGTAAGGAAAATCATGTCAATCCTGCTTTTTGTTTTGTGAGGAGTAAGCTCCTTTCTCTGGTTGCTTCTGCTATCAGTGGAACCCAATGGATGGATGCTAGTATTGTCCAAAAGCTGTATGTTTCTTTACTTTGAAATAAATTGAAATAAAATGATAGCATAACAGCAGACTTAAAATCTAGTGATGGAACATTGTGTTGTTTAGACAAACAGTGCTGGCCATATCATTTTCTGTGGTCTGCAGAATTTGGCCCGTGCTTGATGGGCATTTAACTCATCTTTCTCTTTCCCTTTTCATGTTGAAGATATGATCTGTATTTGGATGTGGATCCTATGATACTCATCAGTAATTATTATATAAATACGGCTCAGTTTTTCAGTGTCGCTAAGAATATAGACATCTGGGGCAGTTCCATTTTTACATAAACAAAGCTTGTTGTTAACATGTCTGCATGGTGTTTTTCAGTCAACCTGAGTCTCGCCATTGCTGACTATGTTTACTTTTATAAGGTTTTCTGAGTGGCAGGAGGATTTTTTTCTAACTTGAGCGTTTTTGAAAGTTTTGCTCTTTGTGTCTTTCATAGCCTACCTCAGAAGATCTGTGGTAGGAACTACCTACAGCTAAGGAATGCTGTTTTCTGACAGACCAGTGCAAAAGAGATGAGCAGCATGGTGATTCCTGCTGGCATTTACAACGGTGGGAGATGGATCTCTAGCAAAGGCTTTGAGACTCCCACATGCTGTTTCTCTCCAGTCTTGCTGTGGTGGCACCTGTTGGGCTGTCTGTTGTGTAGCAGCAGAAAAGGAAAAAAGCTCAGTTTATAAGCAGTCCTGCTAACAACGTCCTCTCTCCTGTTTTATGAATCCAGGGCAGGAAGCCCACGAAGAGGACAGCAGTGACTCCGACGCAGATGATCCATGCATCAGCCAGGACGTGAAACTGCAGGAGAGTCAGAGTCAACCAAGCAGCACCAGCCACAGGCCTAGGTCATCATCAAACAGAGTGGCAGCAGCGTGGTCAGCAGACAGCGGTTCTGATGACTCTAGGCGTTGGTCAGACCAGCTCAGCTTGGATGAGAAAGATGGCTTTATCTTTGTGAATTATTCTGAGGGACAAGCAAAAATGCATCCCCATGCTCAGGTTAACCACCCGCACCCCAGCTATGCTGAAGCACGGCATTATAGCAAGCTTAAACCAGGTAAAAGAAATTGGGCACGCTTCCTTGGTCAGATAAAAATACTGTCAGCATTGACCCAAAAGGAATAAATTCCAAAATCATCAGTGAAGAGAAAAATTGGTGTGTAGAGGTTGCATGTTGTTTGATTTTTTTTCTCCTGTGAAACTGTGGTGGGTTTACCCTGGCTGGCAGCTAAGCTGCTCGGTCACCATCCCTGTAGCAGGATGGGGGAGAGACGAGGAAGAGCAAAAGCAAGAAAACCCATGGGTCGACTTATGCATAGTCTAATAAGCAAAGTAAAGAGGAAGAAAAAACAAAACAAGTGGTGCAAAGGCGCTTGCCATCTCCCACAAGCAGACTGATGCCTGGCCAGTCCTGGAGCAAATATCTGCTTTACCAAAAAATGCCCTTCCCTCGGTTTTGTTGCTGAGCATGATGTTATATGACACGGAATATCCCTTTGGTCGGTTGGGGTCAGTTTTTCCAGCTTCTGTTCACTCCCAGCTTCTGCATACCCCCAACCTAGTGAGTTGGCTAGTGAGGGGAGGAAGAGTGGGGAAAAAGAGAGAACCTTGACACTGTGCAAGTACTGCTCAGCAGTAGCCAAAACACTGGTGTGTCCTCAACACTGTTTTAGTCACATAACTGAAACACAGCATGATATGGGTTGCTAAGAAGAAAATTAACCACAGTTGGAAATCTGGTTGTTGGCTGTGGTGTTGGGGTGGGAGGTGGCAGGGAATGCACTCTCAGTCCTGCCAGGTTTTGTTTCAGGGCTTTACTATTTATGTCACCATTCTCTGCAACTGCCAACTGGACTTGGGGAAACGTGAGGCTCTTTGCTTTGTATTGCCTCCTGTCCTTTGTTGCATGCTTCAGAGAGTAGTTGGAAGTGTGCTTTTCCCTGAGTGAAACTTGAGTCTCGGGAAGTTATCAGCCTCTGGGGAGATAAAGATTTTTCCTTTCTACAAAGTCATGCGTGTGGGTATGCTGGGGAGGGAGGAGGGAACAAAAATGACAATGAGGAAATTTGCCTTTTTTTCCCCTCTACTTCCTGCTCACTTGTAGGATACAGATGGGAACGTCAGCTAGTATTTAGGAGCAAACTAACTATGCACACAGCATTTGATCGCAAAGACAACGCACATCCAGCAGAAATCACCGCGCTTGGCATCTCTAAGTGAGTAGCTCTCAAATGATTATCTGACACGTTTTTTCATCGTTGTCAGAAGATGCAGTATGAAGCAGATAGCGTACTTTGCATAACGCTGTTTTCTGGCTCTTTAGGTTAGAACACTAGTTAATATCTTGGTTGTTAAACATCATTAAATATTCTGATATCTAAAATCAGCCGTCGATGTCTGTGCATTACTGAGCATGAGTTGTCATGGGAATGCTTTTCTTTTTTCTTGCAGGGATCACAGCAGGATTCTTATTGGGGATGGTCGTGGCAGAGTGTTCAGCTGGTCTGTAAGTGATCAGCCGGGCCGATCTGCAGCTGATCACTGGGTGAAGGACGAGGGAGGAGACAGCTGTTCGGGCTGCGCAGTCCGGTTCTCACTCACTGAGAGGCGTCACCACTGCAGGAACTGTGGACAGCTCTTCTGCCAGAAGTAAGCCAGCCACCATTCTCCTGTAGACCTCTTTCCCATATAGAATTTTAGCCTAGGTAAAGATATTGCATACCACCAAACCCTGCTAACAGACTGAGGTTTTCCACTCCCTTACCAAAACAGAACTGATAAAGAAAAAACATCAGTGTTCTCAAAATTTCCAGCGAGGAGTTGGAAAAGGCAGACGAGCCCATTTATAAAAACAGTTAAGGTGTCAGCTGACAACAGCTGTCAATCGAGAATGAAATCTGGTGCCAGTTTTGAAACCTCCCTGTCACCTGTCTGGGAAAACCAAGTCTTGAACTCTAGGCAAATTAACTTAGCAAAGGAAAAAAAAAATTACTTCTTTTTCAGCAGGTAGTTCATCTTGTCAGTCTACAAGCAACACAGTCAAAATGCAAACTGTGTGCGGGACTGTGAGGATGCTGATTTCAGTAGCATGCAGCCTCAGACAGCAAAATGTATGACACAGAGGATGTACGTGAGCTCCCCTTAGCCAGGAACAGAGGCGGGAGTCTCTTCTCTGGTCCAGGGGCTTGGAGATGGTATTTCTAGTTTCATCTCTGTAGCTGTACTTGGAGTCTAGACTGGTAAGGACAGTTGTTTTGAAGCTACCTCACATGCAGAGTCATATGTTTCTGCGGTGACCGTACAAATTAAATCCTGCTTCTGCCATGCTGCATTGTATTTCTCGGTCAAAATTTGTTTGGACGATGTTCTGGTATTTGAAATCATGATGATAATTTCCATACCTTGGAAGAAAACGGTCAGGTTGGGAGAGGACCGGTGTTCACAGCAGTGTTTTCCTCTACAGGTGCAGTCGGTTTCAGTCCGAAATCAAGCGTCTGAAGATTTCATCACCTGTCAGAGTCTGCCAGAACTGTTTCTACAACTTGCAGCATGAGCGGGGTTTGGAGGAGGGGCCCAGGAATTGATGGGGTAGTGACAAACAGAGATATCCCATCCAGCCCCGCCGTCACTCCATGAACTAATGTGAGAGTATTGTGCTGATCGGAAGGGATTAGAATATTGTCTGTTTACACTTAAGTTTATACTGCGTTTTAAGCACTGAAAGTATAAGGGATCACTGAATTGATTTGTGTTGGTGGAAGGTGTATGCTGAGGTTAATGGCATATTTAAGTGAAGAGCAAGGCCCAGGAAGACATAGTTGTTAACCACAAATACAATAGAACTGTCAACCCCTAACTCTCTGTTGACATGGCTATGAAGAAAATCCTCACTTATCCTAAACACCCGTTCTTGTCTTGTTTTTGTAGAGCTAGTCATCTTTACTGGGGGGAGGGGGGAAGGGGAAGGCTTTTTAGAAGATAGTTGTAAATCTGCCTTCTTCGCAAGCAACTGTGTATATTGTAAATAGGTATAATGGCCTTTTTATCTAAATATGAACTTAACTGCCTGTTACATGGGACTTCAGATTAACCACTATACTTTGTGTGGCATCTTTATCTCATCTATCAATTTAAATATGAATGTTTAAATAACAAAAACCAGAAAACTCAAAGGCATTATGTGTATTTCTGTTAAATATCCAGTCTGTGCATGTCTGTTCTTTCAGTTGCCCACAATATCTTAATTTAAAAAAGGCTTTTCATGGGATTACATGGATTTTTTCAAAAGAAAACTTTTTTTGAGAATAGGACTTGGAGTATTTTATTCTAGCTGTAAGATAACCAGGAACTAAATTGTACAATTTGGTTGCATTTTATATCAAACTATTTACCACCTCAGTGTTGTTCATATTTAACAAGGCCTCTTTTATACATATGTCAGAGCTGAAGTTTTGTTAATCACTTAATGTTCATTAGCAGCTGATTCATGCAGTGCAAGAACCAGCTTTTACCTTCTTTAAATCAATAGCAGTTGGCTTGCATACAGGTACAGAATGAATTCTCGTGCGTAGAATTTAACCACTGTTGTCCCATAGCTTATTTGCGAAAAAATGTTTGGAACAACATAGTCGTTGCTCTGAAACGGGTTAGCGCTAGTCCTGTCAGAAACACTTCTCAGAGCTATCTTCCTGTGTCAGCAAATGGCATGGACTGGAGGACAGCGGTAGATTTCCATTACCATTTTTTAAGTTTTAATATGAATTGAATTGCAGTATTTTTTTTTTTTTTTACTACTCCGTCACTTCTTTTGCACTACATGTGGGATGAAGTAGAGACATGGACATCCACTGAGATTGGAACACATGCATCAGATAGGCCCGTGGACTACTTTCTGAAGGAGGTCTTGAGAGTGGGTTTTGTTTTTCGTTTTGTTTTTTTAATGTATGTGTATATACTTTGTAAATGAGTGACAAACTGATATAGATCTAGATATGTTCGCAGTGGGTTCTTCTAAATAACAGTAAGGATATGACCCAAACCAACAGAAGACAGGTGGCCCCCCTAGAATGTCAGTGAGTGTCTTGGCTCCAGACAGCGAGGTTGTCCTTCACTGGAATGATTTGGGTGGACTCTGGCCCCAGGACAGCAGATGGTTAACGCTGTTGCTGGAATTGCAGCATGAAAAATGCTAGACCCTCTGCGGCGGCGTGAGCTCCTTCCAGAGGGTCCCTGGCACCAAGGGGTGCACCTGTCTTCTCCTGAGTGGGCCTTCTAGTGGGGAATAATTTGTTAACCCTGACCACTTACTCTTTACCCTGGTATCCCATGTTTATGCACTGAAGGTTAAATATGTATTTTGATACATGTTTGTTTATTATGTATGTGCTGGTCTGTAAAATGAGATAAATTCCTGTTTTGGTATGTATACTAGGTCCCCAAATGAACAGAAAGACTTCTCTAGAGCCCTTGCACACCGCTGAGTAAACACGTTTGTTTAGATTAGCTGACCCAAATAGATCCTTCTGGATCCCGACTGTGACGATGAAGTAGTTGCGTTGCATGGCTCCCTTGACAGATTTATTGTTAAAACCGGAGAGGGGAATCCTCAGTAAATGTGTGTGGAGCGCTTGAATGTCTGTATCCAGATGTTCTCTCTAACGTTGCCTTGACCCTTCCCAAAACGATGCAAAACCAGCATAGTTCAGAAGATAGGCTGGTGGCCTACACGTTTTCTGTTTGAAGAAAAGGCTATTTTAACAACCACTAAATGCCTTTGAGTCCTCAGAGATTCCCTCCCCTTGCCTCCAGTTTTCAAATCAAAACCAAATTTAAGGAAGAATTTATTTCCTCAGACTTGAGCTTTTACAGCCACATTATTAAACCCTAATAAAAACAGGGCTTCTGATAGTAACTCTGAAATAATGTAAACATTAAAAGAAAAATCTGGCATATAGTACTAATGCGGGCTCATGAAGATCGTGGGCCATCAGTGACGACGTAGTTGACTGCGTTCGACTATGTAGGCACGTTGTACTGGTGTCGATCTAGGCTTTTTATGCTTGGCAGCGTACTAAAATCAAGGTTGTTACTCCTTGCAAAGTCTGAAGTGTAGAGCTTGGTCCAAATTTGCATTCTGCAAACCAATAACCACAGCCTTCTGACTTAATTCTTCTGTTGCACTGTTCCAAAAACACGTTCTCGCTGGTAGGAGGTGGAGAGGAAAAGACCCACCTGCTCGTATTTCCTCTGGCAGCTGGTGCTGTGGGCAACCTCTTTGTTCACTTGGGAGTGGTTTTTTCTTTCAAGCTTCTAATGCAAATACCTGCTTTGTTTTCCATGTAAAAATTTGTTGCGCAAAAATATACTCATGTACACTAACATCAGTAGACTGTAATCTCTGCAAGTACCTCACATGTCTTCTCCTGCCTTGTTCTCTGTAGTATACTTATTCATGTACTCTTAACATTCGTATGTAGTGTGCAACTGTAATGTCATGCTTATGAGAGGGGTTGGCTGCCTCCAGCCCGCAGTCATCAGTTCAATAGCAAAACACTTTAGATAAGTTATTTTGCACTTTCTTATGTATAAAATTGGTAGATACTTATATTTGCTTTGTATCATTTAAAGACTCCTTTTGTTTCAGTAAATGAACTGTGTATAAAATATTTATGCAGTTAAAACTGTTTTTAGAAAGTATTTTTAATTTCAGCAAGTTTGGTTACTTGTTGCATGACTATTAACACAGCTGACTTTTTGTGTCAGTGCAATGTATATTTTTTTTGTCCTGTTATTAACTTGTAAGCCCTAGTTAAATGACCATTTATTTGTACAGCATCAGGAGTAAATTGAAGATAACTGGCTAAGACTGGAGTGTGGAATTTTGTACTATATTGCAGAATCCAATATCTGTTTTTTGGTGGTTACGTAAAAGGCCTGACGATTTACTATCTAGTGTGCAATCTGTGATATCTGAATGTTCATTGTATATTTGTCTCCAATGCAAAAAGGTAGAGTTAACACAATTACAATACATGATTAAATGCAATAGTTCAGGTACTTAAGTATTTTTTTCATTTCAAATAAATACCTGCTATTTACCACCAAAAAGCTGTTTTGCATTTGTTGGAAAGAAGCAACATTTGCAGCTGAATAAACATTTTTAAAATGGGAGTGGTAATTGATGAGAGTACCATGTTTCTTTATCCTCGAAAGGGGTACATTTCTATCACTTAATACAGTTTTGCTTTCTGAAGATGAGTACAGTCATCCGCAATGATGCAGTGTGAAATGGTGAATCTGTTTAATTTCTTTTTGCTTTACAAGTGTCATTGGAGTGTGTGCATCCAGCAGAATTTGACAGTGTTTAGAAGAAAAGGGTGTACCGATATAGAGAAGGCAGACAGTAAAGAATGATTAAAGTCGAGCTCCATAAAGTCATTGCAAGAGGAGGAAGTATTAAAAACTTAAATCATCTTCCCCACGGAGAGGACAACTGCTAGAGCAGAACTTGACCTTATCCGGTGAGATACAGAGTAAGATCCCCAAATGTTGAAATCTTTTACTAATTCTTCAACCCATTTTTATACTATTTTCTCATTTGGTATTGCTAAAGAAGGTGGGTTTTCACTGTGGTAGTTACTTAGATGGCAACGCTGGCTGCTAACAGTTTTTCTCTAATTAAAAACCAGGCTTTGATGCAGTTGGACCTCCGTGTTCCTTGGCTGATTAACACCAGAACTCATACTGCATTCTTGGTACTTGTCAGTAAGTGTTTTCTTGGGCTGTAAGAGAAAAGTAACTTCTACTGATGCTCTCAACCGTCTGTGCTTATTGCATTTAACGTGAACTGATTTCATGAAGGCTTTGCGGGGTGGGAGAGGGCTTTTTAGTGTATATCTAAGCGTGCTCTTGGGTAGTAGTTAGCCCAGCTATTCTGGTGTCGCAGAGCAGGTCAGAAACAAACTTCATCAAAGAGCACTTTGAGCCACTAAACCAATGGGGTGTTGGGTCTGGGGTCGCTGCCCTCTCCATGGTGGGAGAAATGCCCTTCTACCCGCAGCTCCAGGCCGTATGGTATTTCAGCCTCGTTTTCTAACTGACAAAAGTGAGTTAGCCTTCTTCATAGATCTGTGCCACATTAAGTTAGCAAACCTGTGCTTAATTTCATTTCAAACAAAGCAAAGAACTTGCAGTTAGGGTCACAAGTAATTCTTAGAGCTTTTCTTGTCTCCCAGATATGTGCCCCCACCAACTCAATCTTTATAGCTAGTCTATCATGGATGGTTTGGGGGATGGTCTGCGTTCCGTTTCTTGCTGTTGGAGATGGATTCTTATGAAAGTTTTACCAATGGCTGTGTGGTAACTTGGTCAAACCCTGCTCATAGATGAGGCTTTGTGTGCTGGAAGTCTTCGGCTTAGACCCGGCTGGCTGTGTTTCCACCTGCTTCCCTCAGTAATGCGGCGGAGTAAACAGTGGTTGGAGTGAGAGGTAACATTCGAGCACAGCCACACAGCTGTCTAAGTTGTAGTGTCCTTTCTGTGAACATTGCCATTTGAACTAGCTACAGAATCTGATGCTGAAGTAAATTAAAAAAAAAAAAAAAAAGGAAGAAAGGCTTGAAAAAGGTTCAATGCATTATAACACATTTTTTACATGTTGCCTTTCTAGTTGTGGGAAAGAAGTATCATGTGACATCTTTTGTAATCTTCTATTTTTTTATGTAAACTGAAACTGATAAGACTGAAAAGTTAGTGAAGAAACCAAGCTCCTCCAATCAAAATTCAATAGCTACTTCTGCAATTTCTTGCCTAAAAAAGGGTCTTCCTCATAACTGGAACTTCAGTGGTGGGGCTGAGGAACACGTAAGGATAAACAAAGGTGGGCTAACGCCTGCTCTGGAAGGTCCTTATTAGTGCAAGGAAATGCAGCAAGCCTTCCTCAGTGGCTGGTGTGATTGGCACTCCCTGATGACTCTCCTGCAGTCAGCTGAAAGGGACTTCTCTGAGCTGTGCCCATTTAATT
>VXAA01006359.1:103308-125873 GCA_013399115.1 Anseranas semipalmata
CCCCCTGCGAAAGGACAAAGACGATGTGGTTGGTCAGTTGTTTTTGCTGGGGAGTACATTGGGCATTGTTTCCGGAGGGTTGTGGTTCCAGCCCTGTCCCATGTGCCCTGTCCCACTGGGCAGCCTCACAGGCCACGTGGCTCAGGCCAGGGCGGCCATGACGTTCGTGCTCACCCACAGACCTCGGGGGGACTTCACCGCAGGGCTCACCACGCTCCTGGGGTCTCTGGTGGCTTTCATGGAAAGAAAGCACATAGCTCTGCATAACAAGCTTTCCAGCTTTTTCCAAAGAAGAAGAAAGCGAAAGATGTTTTTCAAAGGGAATTGAGACTTGCAATGGAAAACGTCCGCTGTCCTAAGAGTTGAAAACTTTGCTTTCCTGTGGTAAAGCGTCAAGCTGCTGTTGAGGCACAGTCTGAAGAGAGGGAAAGCATGTGCAGGTTGCATTTAAATTCGCTCCCTCTCTCTGCCTGGGCAGCGATGCTGCTCCACCTCCTGCTGAAGGGTTCCTCTTCTCCGTTTTCAGGCCAGCCTCCTGTGCTGCAGCGTCTCCCGGCATTCCCGGCTGGTCCCAGGCTGTGCCTAACGCCTCAGAAGGTGCAGCGGGAGAGCAGGGCTTGGAACCACTCAGCTCCTGTTGCGTGAAGCCCATGGGAAGGTTGGTCTGCAAATGCTGTAGGCTTTCTATGTGTTGTTTGTTTCTCCTAACTGCAGTGAAATTTCTCTTGGGTTGCTCTTTTCAGCTTACAAGTGCACAGAGAGGGCTGCAAGAGGTAAAAGCTAATCCAGTTTCAGAACAGCGGCCAGGTAGCTGTTACTTAAGCCAGCTTACCATCTTCCAGGGCCACCCTGTCCTGTCAAGAAATGCCTGTAGTCATGTGTCGGTGACCTGGGAGCAGAATGAAGGATGCTTCTGTTGAGTGGGAGTGTGCATGGGGAAGGATTTGGCAAAGCCAGCCCTGGTCTGGTTGCCAAGTGAGTGGGAAGGTTGCCTGTCTTTACCCCACTAGAGCACACTGGCCTATGGCATGAGCTCCTCGCTCATCCTCAGAAGGGAGCCTGTGAAAGGCCATCTGCTCCCACACCTTTACACCACGGCTTTTTAATAACATCTGGATGAGCTGCTGCCTTGCAGATGCCAGGAACTGCAGATTCAGACAGGTTTTATTGATGAAGAGCAGAAGCTTGAAGGCTTTACGCAGGCTTTTTCTCTCTGCATGACACAGTTACAGCGACTGGTAGTTTTAATTGATTTACTCATAATGTCTAAGGAGATGTTGTTTTTCATCTTTCCTAACTGGAACTGGCTTACATTTGTTTCTAAGTGACACAGGCCTTTGTTGTTGCTGGTAGCTAATACTGTGGGGTTTTTTTGTTTGTTTGTTTGCTTTTTCAAATAAGCAGGAAAAAGGTCAGAATCTGGGAAAGAATTAGGAGCAGGCAGCAAGTTTTGCAGAAGAAATGGTCTTGGTAGAAATTTGTATTGGTGCTAAATAGCAAAGAGCTATTTAATGTATTCACAGATAACTTGTAGGGTGTATGCATTTAAAAAGAAACAAGAGCTAATGTTAGGGGCCTCTCTGGCTAGCCAGAGATCTCATTTTAAAATGTGCTGTTTTTGCAAAATCTCATCCCTTTAAGTTTCTTAAAATAGTCCCCTTTGAAGTCGCATTGGTTTCTTATAGTTGCTTTTTGCATTAGAAATGCTTTAACTAATGTTCATCACACTGTGAGAACAGTCTGAGAGGTCCAAAGGTGAAGAGGAAACTACTGGACAAGCTGAAGGTGCTCTGGCACCTGCAACTGTGCACCTCGAGGCTTTAGTCTGTGATGAAGCAATGAAAGTTCTTGATGGTGTGGAGGCAATGGCTTAGGTTTGACTTCTCTTTGCACCAGGTAGGTTTCAGTATAACCAGATACCACTCTTAGGCTGCAGAAGGAAATGGATGCTGCTGTTTTCAGAAAATTTCATAGTATTAATTCTTGCCCTTACAGCTAGAGTATATTTAAAATGGTTGTGACTGTAGAGCAAGGAGAGATGACCATTAGCTCTTCTGGCAAGAAGGGCACTGTATGGGTGAGAAGGATAGCTGCTGGGACAGGCCACATCTTTCATTCCCTGGGGGGGGCACTACCAAAATCTGTTTTGCTTAAAGCAGCGCTGTTCTGGGATGCAAAGGCAGAAGGGTGGGAGCAGCCATATCCACCCAAGCGGCGTATCCATGTGGGAAGCAGCAATGTGGTTCTTGCTTTGTCTGGGGGCTTGAGGGATACTCGGGGGAGCTTGGGGACACTAGCCTGCAGCATGGGTTGAGCAGAGCTGCGAGTCAGCGTCCTTTGGGGCACAGGGGGCAGTTTGGGGGCTGTGGTGTGCAGAAGCCCTGCTAAGGATTAAACAGGAAAGTGGCAGCCTTCTGTGAGCTCCCCACTGTAAACCTGGGTCCATGAGAGCAGTGCCCTGTGAGATTCAGGGCAGCTCAAGTGCCAGTGTTGGAGTCACAAAATCCCCAACAGGCATCCAGCAGGCCAGCTGCCAGTTCTCCAGCACAAGGACGCAGTTGGTGAGAGACGTGACAGCTCGCTGCAAGCACGCCTGCTTTGAGCTCCGTTGCAGCTCCTGCGGGGCAGAGGAACCTCTCAGGATCAGGTATCCAGTTTAGGGGGGAGAGCTGCAGAGAGGTTAAAGCACTGCACAACAGGAACCGTGTTCTCTGGGGGAGCATAGGTTACAAATGCAAACATTGCTGTATGTTTTATGTCTCTGCACGCAGAGCAAGGCTCTTGCCCAACAGCGGTGAGGAAAACCATGTGTCATCAGCCACGACCCCCCATGCAGGTAGGCTGTGGGGGGGTACGGTGATGCACGCTGCCCTCGGCTCCTCGGAAAAGCTTCCAGCCTTTCCCGGGGATCCAGCTTCACTGAGTGCCCCACGCCAGAGCAAGCACTGCTTTTTGTGAAGCCTGGCTGCTCTCCCAAGACGATCCTGGCGAAGTTGGGCAGGGAACCGTTGTGGTGCTGCTGGGACACAGCCACCCTCGTCTCTCCCACCGGTGTAAATTAACCAGCAGGTCACAGGGACACTCATTACGGGACAAATGCTCTGATTACAGAGTAACCTGGCAGACATTTCTCAACTACTGCAAAAGGGCAGGCATGAGGAAAGGGCAAAGCTGTCAGGCAGGTTTCTCAACACACGGCCTGAGCTCCAAAAAATTCACCTACTGGAGCAGCGATTAGAAGACCCTTACCACTAGGTTTGATACGCACATGTATCTTAGAGCCCACAAGCTCCTGGCCGAGATAAGAAGTGGAAGGGCAGCAAAGGATAAGAAAGAAGGACTGTCATTAGTCCTAAAAGGAAGGGCTGGGGCTCTGCTGTAGGAAGGTGCTGGGACTTCACTGATTTTAAGGCTGCTCCTTCAAAGGGAGAAGAGAGTAAAGGTATGTTTGAATTCAGCTGTAAAAGCAGTAAAGGTTAAAAATAATAGTTCTCACAGGTTTACTTCTGTGGGGGAGATAAAACTCTTGGCCGTTATTTTCTCCTTATCGTTTCCTCTAGGATAACTTAAAAGTCATGAATCAATGCAGAAGCCCAGCTGTATTCTTGTGTTGAGGGGGCCCAAGTTGTTTCTTTTCACTGTGTCACAAGACGAAATCGCTCTCCACAACAACTACCTGGGATGATTTCCTGATTGACAAAAGAAAATGTTTTAAGGCAAACACTTCTTAAGAGAGAGGGCTTTTTGATTTCTTGGTATTATAATATAGCAAAATACAAGACAGAAATAGCAAGTCAGAACATGCGGCCCTTACAAAGCAAAGCTCACAGTGGATGCTGACAGCAGAGAGATAGGTACTTTGCATCGGTTATCTTTGGCTGAATGCCTTTGTAGGCATAGCCTTGGTTATCAAAAGCTTTTTATGGTAGAGGTTAATGCTTGGGGCTAACATGACAGTCACAACAGAGCTTGAGAAACAAAAAGGTCCAGTAGTTGACAGTGTGGTGAGAAAAGAAAAATACATTCGTGACAATACAAATTCCAGAAGCCAATTCTTTATTTAAAGATCTCTTTCAAGCATTCCAGTACAGCCTTATCTGCCCTACTGTACCTTTGAGTCACAAATTTGAAAACAAACAAATGTTAAAAAATAAAATAAAATAAAAGGAAGAAGAAAAAGGAAAATGGATACTTCAATAAAATGAAGAAGTAGATTAATTATGGACACTGATTTCAACAAACAGAAACATCACACCTCAGGAATTACATACAGTCCTAAGGCAAACTATGGAACAAATGTACGCAATTGCACTTCAGTTTGTAGAAAGTTATGACACACACCACTGCCCAAGCACTTGATGTGCTGGGTAAAAGGGAAACCCCACTGGATATCTGTACGTTGATAACAGCAGCTTCAGAACCAAGGAATAGCAGGGCAGTTGCTGTAATGCATGTTCAGCTTGTTGGGTAAGTGATCAATGGACCGAGAAGTGCCTAAGTGATTTCATTTAACAGAAATTAATATTACACCTGTTTAACTTGTATCTGTTTTGTTCAACTGCCTTAGCTAGAAACCTTGATGCCTTTGACCACAGCACATACGCCTGCTGAGACAGAAAAGATGATCTGATACCCCGATTCCTGTAGAATCCTGCGGTGAGTCTTGGCTCCTCAGAATTTTCATTTCCCCAAATAGGTAAAAAGCAGTAATAGTTCCAATTACTCTCCACACCCCCATTCTCAACCACAAACTGTGCTCCATGGTTATTCACCAACCCTGAGCTTTCCAACCCAAAAGGGACTGATTGTTAAGAGGGCACTGTATTGAACAAGCTGTTACAGCTCGCCTGCATTTCTATTCCTTGCACTACATTCACTTTCCAGGCAGACCAGCTCTCCTCACTCGAGGCTGCAAATGAGGTTCTACCGTAGTGAGTTTCCTCTACAAAGTGCAAAACCCCACTGCCTGGGTGGTGGAGAGATGGAGCTGCAACTCCAGTTGCAGTCTCAATAGCTCTCCTAGCAAATCCTCCAGCAACAGGAGGCCTCCCGTGCCTTCCAAGTCCTCACAGTAAAAACAAGTAACAAGCCAGGCAACATTTTTTTGCCTTCCCATACCTGCAGCCCACCCTCCGGCAGTGCCTGTACATTTGAGAGAGAGCACTGGTCCAGGGGGAGTGTTCAGGCAAGAAAATACTTCTTACTAGATCTGATGGAGTTCAGAATCTAGCCCTTAAAAGGCAGAAAAAAAAACAAACACTTGTTATGGTTTGCTCAGTAGGTAACCCTTAACGTTCAGTTTAGTCTGTAATTTAAAAAAAAAAAAACAATCTTTTCATTGATATAACGGTTAAATGTGTAAGGGATCTAGAGGGCAAACTGAGAGAATTTCATTCAAAATTTAAGATACATGTAGTCATTCTGCAATAATAAACCCCTTTGATAGGCAGCTACTGTTGTAGACAGTAGACAACTAGCTTTCCGTTGTAGACAATGAGCTTTTTTCCCCTCAGGTTAGAGGGAACCCTTTACTAGGTGAGAGAATTTTGCTGGTTCCTGTGGCTTAAAGCCGGTCGCTTACAGAGCTGCTGTAGGCAGCGGGAGGCCTATTGACAAGGGAGGAAAAAGACAAAAATACAAGCACAGCTTCACTGGAGCAGATCAGTACATCTCTCTGGTGAGGGACCCCGTGCCGAGAGGTTTCCTCACTGGGCATTATCCAGCTAATATCCTGCTAATTTGATCCCCTGGTATGATGACGACAAGCCACTTGCATTTACCCTGACACGGCTTTACTCCTCCAACTTCCAGAGTCCGTGCAAGGGCTTTTCAGTACCATACACCCCGTGTCCCGCCAACACCTGGACACATTGGCAAAGCTCAAAATACAAAATACAAAGTGCCTGCTGTTTTTCACATCCTGGTAAGCTTTCACCTTCAATGTGTTCTAGTGGTTCTAGAGGTAGACTCCGCTGCATGCTAAACTCCTTCTTCCCATCCATTTTCAGTCAGTGTGTTTCAGTGTTAGTAGGTGCCCCTTTGCAGCAGTGTATGACTCTGAAATTAGCCCTGCTCTGAGCAGGAGGCTGGACTAGATGACACTGAGAGGTTCTTTCCAACCAAAGTTTTCCTGTAATCGTATAAAGGCAGTAATAGGAACTGCCAATATATCTTTATCTAACCACCTTCTCCTTTGGAAAGCTTTGTCTTATCCCTTGCTTTCTAAAATATATAAGCAGTTATGGATGTATCCTTCCTCTGAGATGACAACCAGTCTGTTAGAGGAAATAAAAGTGCCCAACCGCTTCCATTCTCTATGAAATTAGGCTACCAGATAGGGATAAAACAAAAAATAACCCCAAACCTCCAGTTAGTATAAAAAATATTTCCTTTTACATACGGGTCAATACTTACAAACTACTCTACGTGCCAGGCCATTCCTCAGAGCACCTGCTCTTCATTTGCAGTGTTATTCGTTACCGGCCTGCATTTGATACCATGCATTCAGCTTGGCGAGTATCCAGTACTGCTCAAAAAAATAAACATGTTCTTGTCACAAACACCCCCAGCGCCCTTGATATCTGCTGTCTGGACAGATGGCTGGCTGTCCAAACAGGAATGAGCAGCATTTGGCACCAAACAGTGTCCGTGGGGCTTGTCCAAATCCCTACACCGCTGCTCATGCCTGTCTGACGCTTGATAGCAAAGCTGCTCCCACAGCAACTCCCTCTGCAGAGCTGACTCTACCCCTTCCTCTGCCCTAAGGCTGCTGCGTGCTGTGGCTAACCGTGCTGCGGTTAACCCTTAGCCAGGAGCCATCGCACTTGCTATTTCAGCAGGTTGCTCTCTCAGCAGCAGTCAGCTGTTCATGCTGCAGCGCAAACGGGTCATAACCGCGTTGCTGGAGCAGCTCTCCCAGCCTCTGTTAGTCGCTGCCTCTGCAAGTGCTCGGGAGAGGCTCTCTTTTGCTGGTTTTGCTACAAACAGGCTGTGGGAACCTTCAAACCTACCGCAGGCTGAGAACTAGAAGTTCTCAATTAAAAGTGCCCTTTTGCCTTGAGTAAACAAGGCTGAGCCCAGGATCAAACATTTTGATCTCAGGTGAAGACTGAACCCCAATGCTGGGGAAATTCTGGGGAGAGAGAAGGGATTATAATTGTAAACCAGTGACACGCTCATTCAAGGTGCCTGGGCAACAGCACCAAATACAATTGAGATTTACAAATATTGATTCACAAGCTCTTTATACTTATGAACCACATATACACACTATATACACCATATAATACACCAAGCGATGGGACAAAACCAGCATACTCTTTAAACACCGAGTGTTAATGCTGTCAGTACAACAGTGTGCTCTGCAGGGTGCTCCCAGGCCTGCAGCCAGAGGCGAGGAAGAACACGTGGAAAAACTGTCTTCGCTGTAACCCTGGGCCTAGAAAGGGCTAAAAATAATGAAGATGCTTACGTCACACTGGCAAATGAGAATCAGACCCAGGCATCTTGGAAATACTTTTCCTTGTTGTAAGGTGATTTAGTATCAGGCAATTTCTCTTTCACTTTTGTTCTTGCTGGTTGGTTTGTCTGTCTGTTTTGTAGAACTGTGCTGTTGGAAATATCCACAGAACAGAAACTTCTGTGGCAAATGTGGGAAGAACCTGATTTTTCTCTGCCCATATTTCCTTACAGCAGGGTGATTCGGAGGCCACGAGAGCTACACACCTGATTTGGAGCAGAAGAAGAACAACGTCTGAAGGAGGCACGCTGGGACAGCTCTTCACCTGCAGCCAACACGCCAACATGTCACCTGCAGTCTGTGTCACAGCAGCGAGCCGAGCTGGCTCAGGGCTCTGGCCCTTGGTGCCTCACTGGAAGCAGACTCCCACCAGAAAGGGAAGTGGATACATTCCTTTGCGTACAAAACTAGCTTTTGGTGTCCAAATATCTGACACCTACTAGAAACAACACCCAAAACTTACAAAAAATACTGTATGCTATTACAATGCTCTCTCCTTTCTCTACCTTTCTTGGTTTGGGCATTTTACAGCTCTCTGTGTGCCATGAGGAGACCAAGGAGATCATGACTAACTGAAAAAAATCCCTCAGCAGAGGGCAGGGAAATCCTCATATTTGTGAGGATATTTACACATCCAAAGAATCTTGAATAGAAAACTCTTGGAAATGTTTCTTTTTTTCATAGGGGAAAAAAAAGAACAAAAAAAAAGGAAAGGACATTGAAATTGATGACAGTCTTAGCAATTCAAAAATGTGCTGCTTTTTCCCTCCTACATGCTCCTGTTAAGCACTGCCACACCGAAGACAACGCAGTACAAGGGGCTGCTGCATGGTCCACAGAGACTGTGCAGGCTTTGGACCCAACGGAGAGACGTTCTCCTCCGCCCAACAGCACGTGGCTCTAGCCTGCTCGGTCTCTTTGGAGCTGAAGAATCACAGATAACAGCAGTGAGAGCCTAAAGCCCCGCAAAGTAGCGCTGCCTTAGGATGTTGTTCAGCTACACGGAATGCCACTGGCACCAGAACATAACTGCGGGCTAATTGCTTCTGAAACTTCCCCCTTGTATTTCACCTGCTTCTCCTGAAACACAAGGGAGTTTTGGGTGGCTGCATGGCAGAGGAAAACAACAAACCCTCTTGTTGTCCTGCTAAGAAAATTGTGCGTTTGTTCCCCTGTGTATTAATGTACAAAGAAGATGGCGCATGGCTCAGTCTCAGACTTTCACAGCTGCCAGGTAACTAAGAGTCCTACATAATACAGGTTGGTATGAAACAAATGTGCAATTGCTCCAGCCTTAGGTGGAAGCCTAGAGACTTGTCTACGCAACAGAGTGGCGTGCAGAGCTGCTGGGACTAGAAATCCAAAGAAATAGCTGCCTCAATGCCGATCTGAATAAATAAACACGATAAAATGCGATCAGCGGTAAGCAGCAATGGGGCATTACGCACCGAGGGAGCGGTGGCATCTTCCATAACACTGGCAACAGAAGAGATGGACAAGACACTGAGTCAACTTATGAACAGATGGATGTGTTCACTTGTAGCACGCTGTGTCCAGATTATTGCAGAAGATAGCTATGGCAGGTCTTCACGCCCACCTCCCGCTGGAGGCAAAACTGCGGCTGAAGGAGAAGTTGATCTCGCCGTTTTTATACTTTCCCCATGCTCCAAATGGCACTATGACAACTGTGCTGTTGTCTTCGGTGCCGAATTGCATTGCCTGAGAGAAGAAACAAGTTGTCAGCATCATCATCTTGCTTAGAAAGGGAAACAAGTATCTGATGCATGGGACAGAATGCTCTGAGACCTGATGCTTCCTTGCTTCTTCCCAGCTCTACCACTGCAGATTCTTGTATGCCTCGGAGCTTTCCATGGGATATGCCACCATCCAGAACCCTGGTGAGAAACTGACCATTTCTGCCCATGCTGATGACATATTCAGCACTGCAGTAAACTGCACTTACTGTCCAGCCCAGTTCTGTGGATCATGAACTAAGCACATAAATTGAAATGATGTCTGTATGCCCCTGGCAAGGATTTGGCAAGACCCAGGGAAGGAAAGCCCAGACAACTGGACTAGTGACTGTGTCATCAGCACAATTCAGTTGACTGTTGAATGTGTGGTTGTGTATTTTTTTTTGTTAAAAATACAAAAAGAAAAACAAAGAACAACAACATGTGTACCAAGAGTGAACAACCATTTCTTCATGGCTTAATTTTCCTGCTTTTGTCATTGCTATGTGTTGAAAAGGACCCACTGGAGCACATTCGGCACCCGTGCAGTCTGTCACCGATCAGCTGCATTACCTTTGCAGCAGCGCTTTGGTGCTTTGAGAAGCCCTGGCTTTACCTGCTCAGTTACAACATGGGCAGCTTCAGCGGGATCGTGGCACTGGTTAATGAAGTCACAGATCTCCTGACTGTTCACCATGAAGTTAATACCGTCTGTAGTAAGGACCAGAAAGCTGTCATCTGCATGATGCAACTGCAATAAAGGCACAAAGTATGCACAACAGTGGAGTGAGGGCTGCAAGGCAAAACTGCTGCGAAGTACCTTTTTGGGGAGTGCTGCCTGTTCTCCTGCTTTCTGCATGGGGACTAACAGCTCTAGGAAGCAGCCTTCTGGATACAGTGAGGCCAAAAGACCAGCACCATACGTTACCCGGTAAACAAAATGATTCCTTAAACTGAGGATTTCAGTGAAGACACGTTAAGTGCTGCGGTCATCTCCTAAGCCCCTCAGGCCTCACGGACAGTACTTTGTGTTGGATTGGGAGCAAATGAACGTAAGTTCCTTGGGCCCCAGGAGGTGTGTTGGGGAAAAATATCAAACAGAATATGACCTGAGAGGAGATGCTTGGTTTTCACTTCATGCAAAAGTGAATGCAACTGGACTGAATACCTTATGGGTTGTTAACCTGTTTTCTGGACAACTGTAGAGCTATGGTGAGATGCATGCAACTACCCTTCCCTCCTCCTTTCCTCCCAGGTGTGCAACCTTCTACGTATTACGTGCGCTGTTCTCAGTGACTTAGCTCATCCATATCCCACCTAGTTCTCAGTGGTGGCTTTGTATCAGTATTAACCTCAAAATTAGGTATCTGACCACAGGCTCCAAACAGTTTGACACCTTTGTATTTCAGTAACAGATGCCACATCTGGTCTTTCTCCCCTTATCCTATATTATAACGCGATAACTGGGATTTAGAAGTTAACCTGGTTCCTGATCGAATTTACCACTGGGGCCAGATTCTCTTCTTTCCTATTAATCTGAAATAACTTACTTAGAATTGGTCTTGGGTTATTCCACCACAAATAAAAATCAAAGCTTGGTCACATGGTTCCACCTGAGCACACTGTGTGGGTTACCACCACATGCTTCACGTAGCTATGTTGCCCCTTAGTCCGAATGTTGTTGCTGTCTTTGTTAACCAGGCCTTCTTTTACCTGGACCCTTTTTGTTTCTGGCTGGGCTATCACACCACTGTTCTTAAGATCCAAATCTCCTATGCTCCGCGTCATTGCAAGTCTACCATTCACGTGAGGTTGTCCCAAACTGTTCCAGGCAATGAAGCCACCACACTTCCTAATCCTGTCCGGAAGCACAAGAGAGAAAGCGAATGTGAGTTACTGATTCAGACTGTTCCCCCCTGTTTGTAGCTGCAATTTCTGCCACTATCTACTAATGTGCGATGGGGTACGAAGGACCTGAGCAGAGAGAGAGAGTTGGGTTTTGCTGTTGGAAGGGCTCCACAGAAGGGACGGGGTTTAGACGGCTGAGTCCTGACCTGGGAACCACAGTATGTTCTTCAGGTCTTGGCTCTCGCTTAGCACTCTTGGACAAGTCTTTGAACTGCGTGGTCATGGCTCGGTACCCAGTCCTAGCTATGCTGATCTTACTGCCATGACAGTTTATGTTCATGTAAGACTTTATAAATCCCCAGTCCCCTGAATGGAAATGAATGACTTAATTGGGACTGTACCACTTTCTCCAGCTTTGAGAGTTATGTTCAGCTCTAGTCTTTTTCTCAGGTCCAACCTGGCAGCAACACAGCCTGACCGAGGCCCTTCCCCAGGAAGCCAAAGTATCAGCCAACAGGTACCTTTCCTTCTCCTCCTTCCTTTCTGGCGTATGGTCAATGGTGAGTTTCATAGCCTTTCCCTTTCGACACAGCAGGGCACGACTGTCTCCCACGCTTGCTACAACCAGCTCAATACCATCCTGGAGCAGGGCCACTGTCGCAGTGGTCCCAGAGTTCATCAGAGTCGCTACAAATGTCACATCAGAGAGAGAGAGAGGTTTTAGCACTGCCTCAAAGCACGGGACCATTTATACCAGAGCAACAGTGCCAAATGGTTAAAATAAAGACTTGTGCTCTACATTACCAGTAAGTAAGTGCTTTTAAGTTTAAACTAAAGCTGTATATATATATACACATATATATATATATAAATATATAGCAAGTAAACATGCATATAGGACTTGGGCAGGGGAAAGAGAGAGGAATTGGAAAGGGTAAGTATTTCTGTGCAACAACAGGGCTCCATGCAAAGAGGGCTAGTGAGTGGAGTAAAAGTGGTATGAGGTGCAGTGGCTTCTTTTCAGCTTGTAGCAAATAGGTTTTCCATCCCACTAGTTCCTCTCAAGATACAGGGTTATCGTCTTTATCCCTGGGCACAGTGACTGCAAGGGTAGCCCACTGTAAAGCTGACGGTTCTTTCCTTCTGCTAGGTCGTGAAGTGGGCAGCTGGGTAATTCTAATTGTGGCTGCATGTAGTTCACCAGAAGAGAACCTCCAGATCGCTCCCTTGCTGCAGTCTGTGGGGTTCTCCAGTTGCTGTCAGAGTTATTAATAGTCTCCCTCTAGTTCCCCCAGGCTTGACAGGAGACAAAGGGTTCAGCCAGCAGGCACTGGCTTTTTTGAGGAAGGGACTCTGCTCTCTTCTGACCCTGCAGATTTGTTGGAGGTCACAGTGCCAAGGCAAAGCTGGATTCTGCTTTCCTTACATTGCAAACAAGTGCAGTCACCTGGCAGTGGTGATTGCCTCTGGCCATCTGCCCTCAGCACAGGTGGGATTACTTGATTTCTGCTGCCTAGAGGGCAGCCAGAGCCCTAGCTGCTGTCTTCCTCCTCGAACAGGGCAAGGGAGTGATCTGAGCTGACCGTTTAGGGACCTGGTTGGATTAACTGCTGTAAGTAAACTTTCTCATTGTGATTTCTAAAACACTCTGGGGAAAAAAATGTGCTTCAAAAGGAAAACATCAGTCTGCCTATTTCAGAAAAGATAGGCGTTTTTATCTGTGGTGAAGGAAATGCCGAAAGAACTGCCTAGCTCTCATTTTTTGCTTGCTTGTTTTTTGAAAGGAAGAGTCCACCTTTGCAGCTAGCATCCTCTCCCGCAAAATATGCAACATTGGCTAGGGAGAGCTGCCTGGAAAGCAGTAACTCTTGCTGACTCGAGCTATTACAGTTAAAACACCTGGCCGGGAACAGCTATTGCGAATGCAAATCCCTTTGAAAGGCCCTCTGTAGGCCTCTTCCAGTCTGGGGTTTTCTAGTTATTGGTTTTAAAAGCTAGCCAATTCCAGAGAGGTTTCAGGTTAACTTAGGAATGAAAATCCTCAGTTATATTCCTACTTTCACGTGAGTAATGGCAGAAGATCTTCCCACCACTGCTTCTGCAGAGCTCAGCTGCAATGGGATGGACTCCTCCTGCCTCTGGCCCTGCAGCACTGGCCCCGGGGTGGTGGCATGGACCTGAGACAGAACTGCACGAAGCCCTGAGAGATGCATGGAGCCTTGTTGTAAGGTGAAAGCAGTGAGCTCATGAATCAAAAAAACCCTAACAAAACTATCTAAACTAAGCTTGTGTTATTATTTAAAACAGGTATTATTACTGCTGTGGTGACTCGGTTAACCGACTTAACCAACAAGTTGATCATCAACATCCACCATGGTGGCATAGGACGCATCTTGGACCATGTTATAGCTGCGATGCGGACTACAATATTCAAAACTATTTAGATGCCTGTAGCCTCTGAGTATTCAGGTAAGCACTGACATCCTGTTCCTAATTTGAAGCAAGGACTAGTCTGGTACAGGCTCACTTTGAGGCATGTTATGAAAATAACAAGCAGCAGTGTGATGAGAAATTTTAGTAGAGCCAGTAAAATACCTGTTTTAGCCAACACCTAAAAGAGGTGAAATGAAGAACCTACATAAAACTTTCTTGTTTATTTCACAGAAAATGCATTTTATTTAGACATGAAAATTAATGCTGCTAGTCTCCCATCTCATTACTTGTTTTGGAAGTGTGCTGACAAACACATATGGTTTTGGAAAAGGTTACAATCTGTAGTCTTTAAGTTGTGATTGACTGCAAACGTTTGGTCATTCAAGTGAATCTGCATCTTTACAGTGACAACTCGAAGTCAAAAGAGCTGCTATCAGGAAGCAGAGGGATGGTACTAAAGAGCCATCGAAGATATCATACAGAACTGCGGTAATGGCCAGAGCGATCTGTGCCTTATAAATGTGTACTAGTTAAATGGCACACTGAGAAAAATAAATGCTGCTCGTGCTCTCTTCCCTGGTACCGGTTCATGATCTGGGTAAGGGTGGTAGAACATGGATCTAGTTAGAGTAAAGGGATTATGTGATCTCTTGCACAGTTCCAAAACACAGGAGTGATGATGGGGTATCATTTCTAATGCTTTACTATGACTGCTGCTAGGTTACTAAATAACACAAAAATATATTGCATCAGCACATGTACTGGTTTTTAAAGAGTTTATCTTGTTTACCTAACAATATCACTATAAAACTAGGATTTTTCAATAGGTTCTTAACACTCACTGGACAATTTTTACTGCAAGTCATCTCAACTAATGTGACAAAGAGGATGTGGGAACCTTCCAGTAGTCCGGGCTAGGAACCGCCGGACTCCTTCACCTGGGACAAAATTAAGCAGATCTCTCTTTCCACTGAAGCCCAGCATATAGTGTCCAGGGCCTCCAGTTCTAGAGCTGCTGACCAGGTACAGTGTCTGTCACAAATAACACGTACACAGAGGCAAATAGGAAATTGACCCAGGGACTTTGTTCAAACAAAATAAACCTGCAACACTGGAGATAAAAGAACAAGGGCTGCAAAACAGGGGAGGTAGTCACTTTGGGTTTGCCCACGCTATCTTTTGCAGGGGATAAAGGAAGACCTGATGAGCTCTGTGAAGTCAACAAAAATTGAGAGTTCAAACCGGTGCCAAATAAAATGGAGCCATCTTAATGAAGGGCACTGAATGACTCGTTCTGACCCTTGGCCAACATGCAAAAAAACAACCCCATAATACTATAATTAGTATCTTCTACCTTGATTAGGTAACAGTTGAGGCCCTTGGATAAAAAAGCTGTCTTTGTAATGTTGATGACATTATGAAATACTTAAGTAGAATTTCTGCAGCTCTCCCTTTTCCCCAGTGTTGCAGGTTAACATATTCAAAGAAAGAATAATCATGTGCTTGAATAACTTAAAAAAAACAAAACAAAACAAAAACACTACTACTACTTTTTAAATTTAAGTATTTTTAAAAGACTTTTGCTGTTCGCTCAGCACATTAAGATTCCAGGAGTGCCCTTCAAACATAGACACATCCGATAATACCTGGCTATGTTTTAATAAGATGGCTATTCCAGAAGCAAGTGGCCAGTGTGATTAGAGTTGGATGCACTGAACATGGAGGTCGATGGAAAGACTGCCTGCCTGTTGTTTCCTTTGTGTAGTGGGTTGTGCCTGCAGCGAACAGAAACGGTAGCAGTACCTTATAGGACCGTACTAGGCCAGGCCAGGGTTTGTTTTCCATTTCTCCAGAGCGATGTTCTCATTTCCTCGAGCATATGATTCACTTGTTTATTTCTGTCCTTGCTTGGGAAAGCTATTCAGCTTTTACATTTAGGTTTCTACTGCTGGTCAAAAATAACAGAAAAATCTGTCCATCTCTGTTAGTGGTTGTTCCATTGTGAGCTTCCTTTACTGTGTCCTATATGTTACCTTAGCAGTGATTGAACAGTGACTAAATACACTTGAATGTGTGGAAGTGAATGAAAGCGAGTTTCCAAGGAGATTATCAAACACCATGCTTCAAGGCTCAGGCATATCTCTGAGCTCTTAATGATTTTAAATGATTTATGTGGTGGATGGCTTCTCTCTGATCTGCCCACAGGAAGTTTCTTATGCTTTTGTGTTAAACTGTCGGAGGTGATACTGGAATGGTCTGCAGGCTGGTACAGCAGTCCAGCGGCATGAGGGAGCCTGCGCACCAGGCACAGCAGCAGTATTGGAACATGTAAGTACACCTTTATTTTTTCAATGAAAGCTGAAAGAAAGTATTACTATATGTATTTTCCAATTATAATTTCAAATATTCTGCGATTGTAAAGTGACCTACCAAGGGCAGTGTCCTGGAAGACAGAGCTAGGTTCTCCCACAATGCATGTCTCTAGTCCTGTTAAATGTGTGCCGTATGTTGTTT
The DNA here is from genome assembly GCA_013399115.1 of Anseranas semipalmata. NCBI lineage: Eukaryota > Metazoa > Chordata > Aves > Anseriformes > Anseranatidae > Anseranas > Anseranas semipalmata. The sequence continues at coordinate 119,356 of VXAA01006359.1, forward strand.
TTTTCCCCCTAAATATTATTATAAACATTTGGTTAACCAAAATCTATGCAATTTTGGCTACAGGGATTTGTCCTAGGAGTCATGTTCCTTGAAACACCCAGGCACATGTTTGCAAAGCTAGCCGTGTATTAGCAGAGAAAAGATCTGGACATCCTGATTGTGCGTCCTTTTACAGATACAGTGAAAGGAGCGAACAAACCCTGGCAGGGTTGTCAACAGGAACAAGGCTAAGCTATTTTTTGCACTTGATGAGGTGTGGCAGGGATTCAAAAGGAGGTTGGTCTTGGGGAGCATCCAACGTACCCAGGATATCCAGTGTTACACAACCGACCGCCATTTTCATGAAACTTGGACAAGGCTCTTGACCATCACATCTAGAATAGCCACAATTATTCAGAATTTTTGCTGGCAAACTGAATCGGTCTGGAATTAGTCTTCTAACAAGGATACATGCAAAGCATTGAATTTTATGTAACTTTCAAAACAGCAGCAACAACAAAAATATCTGCACCAAACAGTCAACGGAGTTTTGAACTCTTTTATGAACAGATACATAAAAAGTTTGCGTTGTTCAGAAATCTGCACTTATCTGTGCACTCTGTTGCTCCGTTCTTTCCCTTATAGCTTGATTTCCAGCTGGGCAACCAGCCAAGAGCACTGGGCACTTTCTGATCCTGCTGGCTCCCGTGAGAATATGCACTTTGCAGAACGTGGCCCCTGAGGATGTTAAACAATTGCTTTTCCCCTCTATTTTTTTTTTTCACCTTGAGCTTTATTAATGAAGAGGGTTTGTTTGGAGTCTTGATAGCTGTTATATAAATTTGCTGGTGTTTGCATTATCTTTCAGTACAGGGCCCCAGTTAGTTAAATGGTACGATAAAATCCTATGAGCAGTTGCAAAATGCTCAGCTTGCTGCACAGCTTGTTTGTCAAATATTTTCCTTGCTCAGTTCATTAAGTCTCAAGTACAAAATGCTATAAACAGAAACTGTGTTGAGAATAACAGAACAGTATACCCAGTATGGTTCCCAACCATCCTCCTCAAGGAGGTGCTCTGAAGCTTGACAAGGGTCATGGAAATAAGCAAAACCAAGAGCTGTCTTAATAACAAAGGGCTGAGGTGGGGTGCAAATATAACTAATATTCATGTTACTGAAAATAAAAGGGAAGCACATAAGCCTTTATTCAGATGTTTTCTTGAAACTGGGCTTCTAAGATAACATATTTGCAAGGAGACTCTTGGATACAAAAGCTCATCTGCTCTACTGGTAAGCCTCTCATTAGTGCAGTGAAAACTGACTTCATAGATCAAAAATGACTTTGGATTTTTTACCACTTCTTTTTCTTTTTAAATAATAGAGGTGGTTTTCAATACCTAAACTATAAAATAGGATATAATGGAAAAATTATCTTTACAGATTCAATTCCTCCCCTTTTAAGGGCTGCATTTCAGAACCTGAGACTTTTTTTCCTGGTACGTTAGCTTGTATCAGGTAAGAGGAAAGGTGTATATCCCTCACAGTGCTGTGACAGTCAGGCTTCCTGTCCTGCCAGGAAATGTTTGAGTCTATGTAGGTTTGTGTAGCACTTGAAGTGCAGGAAGCTACTCCATCACTAGATTGTTTTCACTGATTGCTTAAAGGAAGCAGCCCAAAAACACAGTGTAACTTCCGTCCCTAAAGGGCTTGTTGGTTTAATGTCTTTCTTGGACAGAAAACTTTTCCCATTTATGCTCTTCTAAAACAATCTGTTGCATTGCCAGCATCTGCAGCAGCACTGGGACAGGTTGTTTTTTGTTGTTGTTTTGGTTTTCTTTCCTTTTTTTTTTTCCCCCTACACTGGGTGAACTCTTAAAATAGTATGTTATTGCTGAGGAAACTCCTGTGACAGAAATGGGACAAGGACCTCTACCTCCCTTCCCAAATTACTCCCTATAAGCTCCAGCAGCTTTAACTAGAACTTCAGATGTGCGTAGTCTCTAGCCATATATACGAGAACTTGATTAATAGCCAGGACTAAGGAGACTAAAAGGGCTGGTGCCGGCTTTACCACAGCCGTTTTCCTCTTTGTTTTCCTCTTGACTGCTGTTTTCCTTTCGTACTCAGCTACTCTGGTGATTCTTTCTGTGCAGAAGCGGTACCACTTGTATTAATTTTGGCTTATGTTCCACCTCGACTGCAGCAGCCAAGTCAGAAAGGGGAACTTTTGACAGCGTTCCTTTCAACTCAAGGGACTAACAGCTTTTCAACATGGGAAAAAAAAAAAACACAAAAACTTGGTTCTTGCACGGGAAAGTTATGCTCCTTGCTAATTTAAATGACTCCTTGCTAACTTGACAAATTCTTTTCTTGACAGAATCATGGTAAAATAAATTCATTGAGGATTATGCTAAAACTCAGATTAATAACTTCCCCAGTAAATTTGACCTAGACTTCTTAGAGCTTTTTCATTTTTAGGGAGGTAAAGCGTAATTGTTTCAATTGCAGGAAGTGATTAGAGCAAAAACGTATGTGAAATAGAACTGTTTGCAAGGCGTTTTCAGGACATCTTAGTACTAAACTACTGAGCAGGTAAGAAAACCCTTTTTCCCCACATCTATAAGAATAGAATATGTTTTTACCTACCATCAGCAGACAGCTGAGCGTGCCTTTCATATGCTTTGTTTATTTCTAGAAAAGCATTGTTCAAAACGTTTTCCAAGTTCTCCTCCTGAGCAAGTAACTCTCTGGAAACAAACAAAAAATTAAACTTCTTTACAAGAAATATTCACCTTAATCTCTTCCATAGACTTATTTCCTCCCTGAATAATGGTGGGTTACAGAAAAAAGGTAATGCTGTTTTATTAATGACTTGCACTGGACACGCGGTCCTGTAATTTTGTAAATGGATCAAGTGCTTCTTCTGACACCCAGGCATGTGACACGGCGCTACAGAGGAGCACCAACAAGCCGCGTAGGTCAGTGATTGCAGTGCCTCCCCACCTGACAAGGGACAATTCACACGCTCTGTGTTCCCGGCCCTTTCCTGGAAGGTGGGTACAACCATACTCCCTTGTCTTGTCTTTGCTGGCTTGCTCCGTGGGGCAGGGAGCGTACAGAGAAGTACTTGATGCCATGTCCATTTTCATGGGGACTGTCCCAGTCTGGTGTTGCTGCTGTCCCTGTTGGGCTAGATGGCTATATAACCCAGGATCATCAGCGGCAGTGTGTGTCCCACAGGTTCCCTTTCAGTCCTAAGGAAGGAGGCTCTACCATAAGTCATTTGCCACGCGTTCGCTCAGCGCACACTTACTTGATATATTTTTCCATGTTCTTAGCGCAGAAGTCTGCTGCTGCCGCCCCGCCATGTCCATCATACACCGCAAAGTACAGGACCTCCTCTGTCAGCTGAGCATAATCAAAGCGGTCTTCGTTTTCCTTGCGCTTCCCGATATGGCTAGCACAGCCCACGTTGCTCAGGCTGACTTTTGGAATCGGCTTCCCATACTTGATGCTTGGGGGGAGGAGAATAGGTTCATCAATGCGATTGTCCCAGATGCCAAAGGTGTCCCATGTGGCGGGTCGCCCGCTCCCGTCTGGATCGAAGCGGGACGCGCGGCGTTCGGAGGTGGAACTGTAGCACTCGGCTGTCGGACGCTTCTCGTCTTGCAAGAGGCGGGACGTCAGCAGGGCTCTCCTTCGTACTTGATAGCCTCCGTTTCTTACCAAATTGATTAAAGCAGCTGTTGACATAACTTGTCCTCGCAGAGATTCGTAGGAATACAAGTTCAGGAATAAAAGATTTGCAGCGGCTGGAATGTCTTCAAGAGCAAAGAGAAAATCGATCAAGAAACGAGCAGCACAGGAAGGGGGATTTTCAGTTACATCATTCAGGAAACAATTTCACGGTCAGAGCCCGCTAATCATGCATAGCACAGCCCTGCCTAGAAGAGGCTACAGAGCAATCTGCATGACTCATCGAAAAACAATCCTACACAGACCAGCCCACAGCTACAGTTCTAATGAGGAATACTGCAGATAAATCGAGGTAAGGCATCCCCGCTAGCCACCTCCATCACGATAGCCTGTATTTTCAGACGTAGCAGGGGTTGTGATGGAGCTAGTGAGAGCGATAATGACTTCTTTGCGTGTCAGCTAAAATACAAAACTGTGAAAATATGAGGTAAGGTTGTGGAAATGAGTTTATCGTGCATACTATTTGAGCAATTGCTAAAACATTTGCACTGTGGATCCTGGAGGGTGAGAGAAAATCTATGTGCTCCGATTTTAAATAGCTGAGTCCCTGCACAAGAGACATGATACTCAGTTCTGTCCCATTTCATTAGTACTCGAATAATACTTGTCAAAACAGACCTGGGAAGTGACTTGTGATTTTTTTTTTTTTTTTAGGCTAAGAACAACCACTAAGACTGTATCAGTAGACAAGCACAATCATTCACTTGAACTTCACAAAATGCAGCCCGTGCAGCTTTTAGCTGTTCTGTCTGGCCTGATGTTCTCTACTACCCAACCCTGAACTGGGCTCCCTTGCCTAACAAGGGGACCAAGTTCTTACACTGAGTTTTCAGATGTCCATTCCAGTCCATAAGCATTAAACACACCCGTTGGCTCAGTACAGATAAAAAATAATTAATGCTGATCCATCTAGCATGTTGAAAAATACAGAGAGATTTGCTTAACCATTTGCAGAGTAACAGTCAACATGACGAAAGTCAAACAAGCTGGTTTGTTTGGTACACAATTTGGTAGTAAATCCACATTGTTGTGCCAGAAAAATTTGAACTGGACCGTCAGATCACTGAAACTAACCATGCTAGGTTGTAAGCGAGGGATTGCTCTTGTTATTGCTAGATGTTCGTTTGTGTTGGGTAGTTGCCGAAAGCAGAATTATGAGTGAAAGTTATTCCATACCATAATGAAAGGATTAAAAATACACAGGCTCACGACGAATGCCAATGCACAGAATGTCAGAAAGGTCTGACATAATCCAGCAGCAAAGAGCAAGCACTACGTGTATCCCAGAAACACAGTAATTCTGGGCTGGAGCACCTTGCTGTTGTGTTGCAGGTTGCAACTGCAATTGCAGCTGTAGTTTTGAAATATTGGTTTAAACTATTTCTTAAAAATCCTGCGCAAAATCTGCGCGCTTGCAAAAATATTCAGTCAAAGGTAGGTTCATAAGCAGCAGCTTTATTAGAAAAGGGCTGTGACATGAGCTTTCTGCAGGCCTACAGTAAACCTGCCATTCACAGCTCAAAGCTCTTGGTTTATCTTTATGCAGTATCTTGGGTGAGGAAATATCTGTTCATTTAGCATTTACAGAATAACAGTCCACTCAGTAAGTGCCAAACATGCTGGGAATCGATATCGTTGCACCAGATGAAATTGGCCTAGCCTGCCAGTTGAGCGGAACTGACCAATTTCGAATCTGAGTGACCTTCCCCTTCATTCCTGGATGACTGCAATATCTCACCCTTATTTCACTATACTTGCGGGTTCTTAATAACAGATTTACTTTATTGACTTTTTCTTTTCTGCTGCCCTTGACTCACAGCAACAGTATGTTAACTTCCTTTTGTGAAGCACAGCACGACGAAATTGACGACCTGCCAATTTACAAAACCCACGCTCAGTTTCACTTCTGTCAGCTTGAAAAGAGAACATGAAATGTTAGCTATATTTAGACTTCCCAGTATCCCCAGCGTGAATCGGAAGATTAATCCAAAATGCAGAGCTAATTAATGTATTTGTTCCCATCAAATTGATCTCTCGAAAGCCCTTTTTCTCCAGGCAAATATAAACACTGACGGGGTTTGGCTTTTCAGCTGTCTCTGCAAGCAAGGAGAAGGAAACCAATGTGCAGCTTCCGTGATGTAAACAGTTATGCTTCCAGTTGGACAGAGGACGGTCTGTACTTTCCTAGCTGATATGTTTGCAAACACGGAGCAAGCCTATCTGGGAAAAACAAGATGAAGGTATTGTAAAGGGCAGCACTGGTGCTAAAGGCAGAGTCCACGGGAGATGGCTGTAGATGGAAATGTGTTGTGAGATGCTCCATCTGATCCTGTTAGTCTGCACATATTTAACCTAAAGAAACAGTGCTTATAGATAGCCAAAAAATACGGTATTTCAAGTTAATGATTAAGCCATAGTTCAAGTTGTATGGTGCCCCCTTTGCAGAGCGGCTGCTTCAGGGCAGATGGAAAGTTTCCATACCAAGAGGAAAAAAAAACAGCAATCCAAAAAAAAAAAGAAAACAAAAAGCAAAAAGCCACCCAGGCCCAGAAGCATGCCTGGCTCCCCGTGGGATTAAGTACATTTCAAAGAGGAATTTGAAACTCCCAGCACGTCTGTACGGCTGAATAAGGTAAGCGCCGCGCCCCGGGCTGCTCCCACACCGCTGGGTCCCTGCCCGCGTCCCCCGGCCCGAGCAGGAGCCGCACCGCGGCCGGGGGCTGTGCCGGGGGTCGTGCTGCGAGCTGCGGCCGGGCGAGGCGGGAGGGGAAGGGACGCGGAGCC
>VXAA01006359.1:132899-167780 GCA_013399115.1 Anseranas semipalmata
CTTGGCGGGGGGCGCTGCGCCGTCGGGCTCGAGTGCGTGAAGAGCCGCAAGCGCCGCAAGGCCAAGGGCGGCCCGGGCCCGGACCTAGGCCCCGCTGCCACCCCCAACGCCGCCGCCTCGGTCGGCGTGTGCCTATGCAAGAGCCGCTACCCGGTGTGCGGGAGCGACGGGCTCACCTACGGCAGCGGCTGCCAGCTCCGCGCCGCCAGCCTGCGCGCCCAGAGCCGCGGCGAACCCGCCATCAGCCAGCGCAGCAAGGGAGCCTGCGAGCAAGGTGCGGGCGGCGGCGGGGCGGCTGCGGGGCGCCGCTGGGCAGGGGGCGGGAGCGACGACCGGTGCGGAGGTGTCGCGGGTAACGGAGCGGTGTGACCGGCGGGATGCGTGCGGCAGCGGCAGTGCAGCGGGCGCAGCTGCTAGCACGTTTCGGGAGGTAACTTGCTTTTGTTTTAGGAAGCTTGTTCCAGCAACTCTGTAACGGCCCGGGACCCGTTTTCCCCTGCCCAAAGCTGCAGCCAGCAGGGGAAAATAACAAGCGTGACATTGTGGCTGTGCTTAGCCACATCACAAACGTGCGTGGTAAATCAAACTTATGTCAAGCACATAGGTATGCATAAAAACTGCCTAAAAGATTGTCTTCTTCCTGTGGCTATGTACTCAAGCCACAGATCAGACAGCTTCCTGAGGGAAGCTCATGCCAGGTAGTTTAACTTTTTGTAAATGGAGCTTCAGAAATGCGTCATGGTTTTGGCTTGGGATGGAGTTAGTTTTCTTCATAGAGGCTCACGCAGTGTTGTGTTTTAGATTTTTAATGAAAATAGTGATGATATGCTGATGTTTTTAGTTCTTGCAGAGCAGTGGTTGCATAGAGCCAAGGGCTTTTCTGCTTCTTGTGCTGCCCTGCCAGCGAAGAGGCTGGGGGTGCACCAGGAGCTGGAAGGGGACAGAACCAGGACAGCTGACCCAAACTGGCCAAAAGGATGTCCCATACCATATGGCGTCATGCTGAACAAGTAATATGGGGTGGGGGGCTAGAGGAGGACTGCTGCTCGGGGTTGAGCTGGGCATCAGTCAGTGAGTGGTGAGCAATTGCATTGTGCATCACTTGCTTTGTATATTCTTTTACTATTACTATTATTATTATTATTTTCCCTTCCTGTTAAACTGTCTTTATCTCAAACCATGAGCTTTTACTTTATTTTCCCTTTGATTCTCTCCCCCATCCCCTGGGGGGCAAGTTGCACTTTAGATGTGTACTTGAGGAGAGGGCTGTGTTCTCCCTTTTCTTGCCCAGGGTCACTCGGGGAGTTCATGGCAAAACAGGTGTTGATAATCATGTTGTAAACCACTGCCCCAACCATTGGCTGTATTTCATTGTATCTCCCTCAGACTGGATGCTGGCTTGGCCTAGTTGGGCTTTGACCCAGACTGTGGAGACAGAATTTGATGAGGTCATTGCAAGCACAAGCTATTAGGCAGAAAGCCAAGAGGCCTCTGACCTGCTAGCCTTGAACAGCTCCCACAAGACTTTCTCTGTCCTCTGATCATCACAGCGACAGCTTCTCTGAAGAGCTCCACAGTGTTGACAGCTACCCCATGCACAAACTGCATCCCTTCCTTGGAAAAGGTCCGTTTGGGTGTGCAGATGTGCAACAAGACACGTTTACAGAACTACAGAAGAACTTCACTGGAGCATACAGTGCTCCAGTAACGGCATGTAGTGCCATTTGTAAAATGGATCGACAACTCTGTCACTCTGGGGAGCCACTCTCCTTTAGAATCCTGCTACTGGGAGAGCTCTGACCCAGCCTCTCAGGGGAGGGAGCAGGAGGGCCATGGGCTACCCAACAGTGGTGTTCCAACAGGCCTTATTCATCCTCTTGGCTGCAGGAGCCTTCCTTGTGCTGCTGTCCTTCTGGTGGTATGCATCATTCTGTATCTTGTAGCTGAGGGAGGGACTCAGCCCAGACACCTGATATTTAAACATCCAGAAGTATTTTAGTAGCCCTCTGGGACACCCAGGAATTCGGACTTTTGTGTGGGATGGGGAGGGGAATTGTAATCTCCACAGCAATTTTGAAGCAATGGCAGGAGAGGACATCCATCCCATCAGGCCCTCATTCAGTACGGCCTCCTTCAGTGTCTTTCTAGATAGGAGATAGCACTTCTCTGGATTTCTAAAAAAAGCTAAGTGCTGTGGGAGTCAAAGAGCTGAAGTTCTAGCATGCAGTCCCTGGTCTGTGAGGCTTGTGTCCTTTGGGGACAACAGGGATCAGCCTTTCAAGTCTGAGAAGAGAATCCAGAAAAGCACATTTACAGCAGTGGGTCCTGACTGCTTTGAGTTTTTGTTAGTGTGTTTTATTTTGTTTTGTTTAAGTGTATCAAAACAGGCAGGACTTGTTTTGGTTTAGCTTTGCTTGTTTGTACATCCTGTTTGAAAGCTTGTCCTGTGGAGGAGGAAACAGAGAGCTGTGACTGCTGTTGGCCTTCATTGTTGTCAGCAGGAAGGGAGGCAGCTGGAGATGGGGCATACAGCAGAAGAGGACAATGCATCTTGGAATGGTTTATTGTTAGATGCTCCATTTCACCTACCCTAGTGCTACGGCATGCTAGGAGGGGGTGGAAGGGCAGGAGACAGGACACAGAGAGGTGCAAGTGGGTTGAATACTGCTGTTTTATCCTTTTCTTCATTCCTGCAACTGTTAGCCCAAACCTCACTTTGCAAGGAAGATGGGAGTGAATCTTACCACAGCCTCTTCTGCTGCCTTAAAACACATTCTTTGAGACACGGGGATCAGCTACAGGCACTTAAAAGACTTGGGATCCTACTCCTTGTTTAACCGGCGTTGCATTTCAGGATGCAAAGGATTTTTTTGCAAAAAAGGATTTTTGCTAGGGTGCCTCCTGCCGGCTCTGGGGCTCAGGAAGATGTGGGTGCAAGTTTTCTCAGCTGTCTGCAGGGCTTAAAAAATGCACTGACGGATGTAGGATCATGGCTACCAGGTTCTTGTGGAGACTGACTGCCCTAGGGGTAAATACATGCCCACAAATTCATGCCAGTTTACCTCATCAGTGGTTTTGCCTTGCCTGTGTTCCATAAAGCTGTCTGCTCTGCAGATGGATAGTAGCTGAGTTCCCACAAGTCACTTTTAAATCAAGAAACATAAATCTCTTCTGCTGGCTTGTTCCATCAAAAATCAGCTGTTGAGGCTTTGCCCAGTGATATTTTAATTTTGAGTTTATTTATTTTTTTAATCTACTACCAGAGTAGAGCAGAAACAGGTGTTTTTACAAAAGTATTCTGGGAGGTGGCAAACTTCTGTCACTCACATTGGTTCATGTTCTCCTGATACAGCTGTTTTAAATTCAAAGGCTCCCAAGTCTTTTAGATACCAGAGAGCATAGCTCATATCAGATCGTAATTTGCAAGAAACTCTTCTGGATTTATGCTTTTTAATTAACAAGTGGCTTACATTGCTTTAGTTCTTTCCTACCATTCTTTCTTCCCTGGATTATACGAGACTTAAAAGAATAGCCACAATTTATGAGCTCTTTCTTCTTGCTCGTGAAAGAGAGGATTAGGCAAGTTTTTTCTAAGTCATCTGTGGTTGGAAATTAACTAAATTCCTGATTCTCCTATGAAGCCGGTTTGGGTTTCTGCATCGGGAATCTTGCAGCAGTGGCCTGCTACCCACTTTCTCCCGCCACAAAGGTGAATGGTGTGGTTGCAAGGTGGGGGGGAGGCTGTACCACAGGGTCTTTTCAGAGGGAACATACTGTGGGGATGTGCTGGGGTTCAGTGTGGTGCTTGCTTTTCCAGCGCATAGTGCATTGGGATTTTCAGACAGAGTTTCCATGGCTGAAGTTTTATGCTTATGTTTTGAAAAAACTATCTACAACTTTTTTTTTTTTTTTTCCACTGTTGTAGGCTAGGCCCTTAATTCCTCTTTAAAAGGCGTTAGTTATTTGAAAAGTTTTTGGTTCACTGGAGCTTAAAACACTTTGAGTTTTTATGGTTACTGTGCTAAAATATTATCAGGGAAGCTGTTTAATATATTACTTGGCAGCTCAGAGCACGTTAGCTGGCATGCTTCTAGGAGAGCAGTGTACCTGGGAAATTGCAGCACCTCCACTATCCAAGAAGAGCCCGTATTTTACCTAAATCTTCATTCACAGTCATCACAGAATATTAAAAGTCACTAAGAAGGAATGGTTTTAGATCAGCAAATTCCTCCCCATGTTTGTTTTTTCTGCTGCTGGAAAGGCATGCTGTGTTTAAAAAATGTGTTTAATCCATTGTTGGGCTGAGGTTCATTGAGGTTCATACTAAATAGGAGATTATCAAATAACAAGTCTAATCAGGTTGGACTTTTGAAAGCTCTGCTTGCTTTACCGTGAATAAATGCTGCCATGCCTAGTTTCCACATCTCCCAGCTCTCACAACGCAAGCTTTTCATACTCTTTCCAGCTTTACATCTCCCTAACAAAAAGGCTTTTGGAAGGAGACAAGCCTGTATTTTGCTTTATGCAAAAGCTGGGTCCTCTCTGCTCTAGAGTATGGCCTGCATCAATTCAGCATGCTGTACAGCACCAAAACAGTTTAGCCTGTGGCTTGCAAGCCCTTGTCATTGGCAAGGGCATGTTCAACAGCTGGTTTATGGAGCTGCCTCCTAGTTCTGCACTGTCTTGTTGCAGTGCACTTCCACAAACACAGAATCACAGAATATCCTGAGTTGGAAGGGACCCACAAGGATCAAGTCCAATTCCTGAGTCTGCACAGGACCACCCAAAAATCAGACCATGTGTCTGAGAGCGTTGTCCAAACGCTTCTTGAACTCCAGCAGGCTCGGTGTCGTGACCACTGCCCTTGGGGAGCCTGTTCCAGTGCCCCACCACCCTCTCAGTGAAGAACCTTTTCCTAACACCCAGCCTGACCCTCCCCTGTCTCCATGCCACTCCCTCGGGTGCTGTCACTGTCACCAGAGAGAAGAGATCAGCATCTGCCCCTCCGCTCTATATTAGGTCTCTGTATTAGAATCATAGAATCATTTAGGTTGGAAAAGACCTCCAAGATCATCACGTCCAACTGTTAACCTAACACTGCCAAGTCTGCCACTAAACCATTTCCCTAAGCACCACATCTACACATCTCTTAAATACCTCCAGGGATGGTGACTCAACCACTTCCCCGAGCAGCCTGTTCCAACCCCTCACAACCCTTTCACTGAAGAAATTTTTCCTAATATCCAACCTAAACCTCCCCTGGTGCAACTTGAGGCCATTTCCTCTTGTCCTATCGCTTGTTGCTTGGGAGAAGAGACCAACCCCCACCCTGCTTATAGCCTCCTTTGAGGTAGTTGTAGAGAGCAATAAGGTCTCCCCTGAGCCTCCTTTACTCTAAGCTAAGTAACCCCAGCTCCCTCAGCAGCTCCTCATAAGATTTGTTCTCTAGACCGTGCACCAGCTTCGTTGCCTTTCTTTGGCATGCTCCAGCACCTCGATGTCCTTCTTGTAGTGAGGGGCCCAAAACTGAACACAGGACTTGAGGTATGGCCTCACCAGAGCCGAGTACAGGGGGACAATCACTTCCCTAGTCCTGCTGGCCACACTATTTCTGATACAAACCAGGATGCTGGTGGCCTTCTTGGCCACCTGAGCACACTGCTGGCTCATACTCAGCCGGCTACCAACCAATACCTTCAGGTCCCTTTCGGCCGGGTAGCTTTCCAGCCGCTCTTCCCCCAGCCTGTAGCGTTGCTTGGGGTTGTTGTGCCCTAAGTGCGGGACCCGGCACATGGCCTTGTTGAACCTCACACAACAGTTGGCCTCAGCCCATTGGTCCAGCCTATCCAGATCCTCCTGCAGAGCCTTCCTACCCTCAGTCAGATCAACACTCCCGCCCAACTTGGTGTCGTCTGCAAACTTGCTGAGGGTGCACTCAATCCCCTCATCCAGATCATTGATGAAGATATTGAAGAGAACTGGCCCCAGTACTGAGCCCTGGGTGACACCACTAGTGATCAGCCTCCACCTGGCTTTAACTACATTCACCACAACTCTTTGGGCCTGGCCACCCAGACATTTTTTTACCCAGTGAAAAAAAATGTTGAAGGCAGCATTCCTAACTGTGTTAGAATAGCAGGGATGGAGTTTCCAGCTGTACCGCTCTGTGCACCATGCTGAGCCCGGTGGGAAGGGAAGCAGGAGGAGATCCATGGCGGGTGGTGTCCAGTTTGTTATGCTGACTCAGTCTCAAGTCTCCAGGTCTTGTGCGTTTACATTTCCAGCCTTTCCAGGATCACTGGGCTGATAAAGTCTGAGAGCAACTGAGGAGGAATATCTGAGAAGGCTCAGCATCTGGCATCTCCTTTGGTCTGGACTTTCCATTCTCAGAGCCTCTTTTTGTAATTCCTTTGTCTCTTCAAGGCCAGGTTCAAGGAGGGGGAGAAATACCTTCAGAAGGAGGTAGAGAAGAATGCTTTTAATTGAGAGAAAGCAGAGGCAGCTAGGGAAGTGCGGAAGGGCAGAAAGTGCTTATACTTCCCATCTGCTGTTGCCTCTCAGAGCTTTGCCCTGGGAAGGAGCAGCTAAGGGCGTGTGAGCTAGAATTAGAAGATGCTGCTTACAGAAGGTTTCCCCTTCTCCATATAAAGCAATTTTGAAGGGAAAATACTTTCACAGCAATTTAAGAGACTGTAGTGGGTCTATTTTCAGGCTTGCAGGAGGCTGAGGGGGTAAAAACTGTCTAGCTTTTGCTTTGATTTGTTGTCTCAAAGTAAATTTTCCTAGTCTGTGTTTTATCCGGGGCTACAGCAAGGCAATGCAGCACTCAGGAAGGCTGGCTGGGAACCAGGCTGACACCCACGCAAGCTTCAGTATGCGGTACACAACTTCATATTTTTGTGGTCAGGACGTCCCATACACACCCAAGTGCCACAGCCTACGCCACAGTGCTTAGTGCCAGGCCTATTTTTGTCCTTGGTTACATACCTGCAGCCCCTTTGATTTTAGCAGAGGAGTTGTTGCTCTGCTTGATGGTGTGTGATTTCTGTGTGTGTGTGCTTTAATGAAGTCTGGGTCCTTTAGTCTTAAAGAATTTGAATGTTTTGTTCAGTGAGGCAAAAGCATGCAGGAAGAGGGAGTGTCCTGAACTGGATTCCCTGCTGAGGCTTGGGAAGAACTGCCAAGCCTGCCAGCATATGTGATCTTTGCTTTTTGACATTTCAAAGCAAGATCGTTGGCACTCACAGTGAAGACCAAGAATCTAAAAGTCTGTATTGCTATATGTTGAAAAGCATGTGATTTCTAAGGTGTTCCTGTGATGTGATTTCTGGGGGTTAGTGGGAGAACTATTTTTGAGGCTTCTGTAAAGGCTTGACAGCCTCACAGTTTGTTCCTCATGAGCTTGGAGCAACCTCTTGCGATGTGGGGCAGGATAGCTTTGCCTCCAGTATGACCAGGCACTTCACCCTCAGTAGTTGTGGATTTGACTGTGTTTTCCCAAGGGGAAGACAAAGCAGGGGAGGCAATGTGGGACTGAACACTAAAGGAGATCAGCTAGGAACAGCTAACCCTGAGTTGTGATAGACCATCTTTGCGGTGTGTGCAGGGGGCATATGGGTGGGCTGGGAACTGACAGTCAGAGATCTGGCATCTCAACACACGGGTGAGCAGAGAAGAGGTACCTGGGACAGGTATGCCAAATGGTAGCCTCGTTGAGGAAATCACAGGCTCTGCCACATGCTGCTTTGGCAGAAAAGCACCTAAATAATAACCCCTTTCTGACGGCTGACACAACGCAGATTGTCAGCTCCCTGTGATCTGCAGAAAAAACAAGCTGCTCATGTAGAGGCTCCTCTCCCAGGTGAATGAGTGTACTAGCTCTGTAAATAAGCCCCTTCCCTGGCCAGGGAGATCTATTTGTTTTATGAACAATGGGCAGAGCAGCTGGGAAATGCCTGAAGTGCCTGTAGAGAGCAGCTGATCTCTATCAACAGTCTGTGGTGTCCTGTCAGAAGCTTTTGCACATTCAGGGCAAGTACCAGCAGGGAACATCCCATACATCACAGGGCCCCTGGGTTAATCTCTGGCAGGGAGTAGAGACCGTTCAGCCAGGTTGATGTCTCCATCATCTGGGGCTGGGTTTTGCTCTTGGCGACCACTTTCATCAGCAGGTGCAACCTGCAAGTTCCCAGCCCAAAGGAAGCAGACAGAGAAAAGTTCCCCTTTGTGGGCAGTGCTGCAACTAGGCCTCTAAGATGCAGGATGTAAGATGAGGGCCAGAGAGGATTCTTGCTGTCTGGCATCAACTCTTTTGCTCTGTAAGGGGTGGGATTGTTTCCAGTTCTGCTGAACACATGATGGCTTTGCTCCCTACACAAGGTCCCCTGAAGCGAGAGGGGTTGCTTGCAAGATGGAATGTGTTCACATCGTCTGAAGTCCCTGGAAGAGTCAGGCATCCCCTGCCTCTCCTGTTGTTGCAGGTTCCCTGCCCATCTCCAGGGTAGAAGCTACTTAGGGGAGTTGTGGGAGAGATCATGATGTGGTGGTTAGTTCACTGGGAGGGTCTAGCTACTATTGTATTCTGTGGTCTGTTGTGACTCTACTTTGAATCTGTTGACTTCTTGGCCTTTCTTGTTTATTTTTAGTGGAGGATGAAGCCCAACTCAAGAGTTTTGGAAATCTGCATTAAAGTAAAAGATCCCAAGAGACCAAACTGACTCTTCCCATGACACATGCATCTTTCAGGATGTGTATTCCATTGTGGTCTCAGGGCTGTGTCAGATGGAGACAGAGGCCTGTGAATGCTTCCAGCTCATTTTGCGGCCAGAAGCAGAGTCTTACATTCCTCACTGTTAGATCAAGATGTACATCCCAAGCTTGGGGCTGCCTCATAATGGCCGAGCTCTCACCATGCTTTGGCTGCTGCACCAAGCCAGCCAGCGCTTAGCTGTGAAGCTGTGCAGGTGATTCCCCTTTCCAGGGGAGAATAACAACCTGTCCTCACCCAGAATGTTGAAATTCCCCCTCTCTTTTCCCTGCCAGCACTTGCTACAGAAAAATGCTGGTGTGACCTGGATTCTCAGGGTGAGCAAATACCTGTGGGCAGAGGGTGGCCAGGGACTCTGTGCCGTGGTGGCAAGAAGCAGGTGTTGCACAGCACTCCCAAATGTGGTACTTGGTGGGTCCGTTTGCCTTGCTGCCTCCCTCCCACTCCATGTCCATAATAAGTTTGGCTGTGATACAGGGCGAAACTCAGTGGCAGCTAAGACTGAGACACTACAGGCAGTGGACTTAGTGGTGTGTCGAATATTGGCAGTTCCCAGCCAGGGGAGAATTGAGCCAGATCCTGGAAGAGGGTAACAGTGCCTTAAAGCTTGCCAGGATTTTAATACAAGACTCAGGATCTCGCCTTTTCTGCGGTGGGAGATTGTGGCCATTTTGGGGCAGCTTATTCCTGCTGGGAGAACCCCAGCAATTGGTGATAAAGAGGAGGGTGTCATACGGGGGTGAACGTAGCCCTTCCCACTGGGGACAGGCTCCAAGCTCTTCCCCAAGGAGGGCACCTTACAGTTGGAGTTTTTTGCATGGCTGGAGAAGAAGGTTACAGCTACAATCACACCTGTCTTTGGGAGGTGCTTGCAGGGTGTGGAATGAGCTAAGCAGCCTAGAGACATCCAGGTCCCGCCAGAACTGCCAAGCACCTCATTGTTTAAGGGACACCAGAAAAACAATAGCAGAACTGCTCAGGAAATAGCAATGCAGGGGAAGGGGAGCAGAGTGTGTGACCTGAGGTGGCCCTGTTATGAGGAAAGCAATACCTTGAGCTGGGCCCAGTCCTTGCTGCTGTGCAGGGGACAGGCAGTGCTTTGGCCAGGAATGTACCGGGGGTGTTAGCCCCACGGATTACCCCTCTGTAGTGTGCTGTGGTTATACAGCAGGGTGTTGTAGAGAGTGCACACGTGCATGCTGCTGCCTGGAGGTGCAGCCCTGCTCTTGACTGCTTGGAGCAAAAATAACTCCAGCAAAAAAAGTCCCTTGCATATTGGAAAGGGTGCTGTGACTCTCTGAAACATCCATCTCCTGGTCAGTGCACAGGAGTCAATCTCTGCAGCAGCACAACCAGCAACAGGTTATGATATGTAATGAAACACTGCTTAAATAATTTTCTCAGCTGACAGAACCAGTTCTGTACAAATGGGTTGTAGTTTGTGAGGAAACCTGGTACCCAGCCCTTACTGATCAAGAGGTGTGTTTTTTAACCACCCCCTGGGGCTACACAGCTTCCATGCTTCTGTGCTGCTACCTCCTGTTAGAACCAGGAGGAATGAGATACGTCTGTAAGGGAGGACATGGGTTGCAGCCACCCCAGTCTCTTAGTGGCTTCTCACCAGCAGGCTGCGTACAGTCATTCCTGAACAGGGAAGTCTTGGAAGAGAAGAGCAGTCACTTCTCTGGGATCACACCAGCTGCTCAGGAATGGGGAGCCACCTCAGCATCCCTTGTGCTGAGACAGAGGGATGGCTGATATCCTCTGGCTGGTGTATCACCAGTGTGGATCTGCCCCTAGATCCTGAGCAGCAAAAAAGACCTCAGCTGTCTGTTGGAAGATGTCAGTGCAGTCGGGTGCACCTGAAACCTGCTCCCCACTGCCTGCAAGAGGGCTGCAGTGTAGGGTGCATGTCCAGGGCTGAGGTCAGTGCAGTTCAGGACCCCAGTCTGCCCATCTCTTGCAGAGCTGGGAAGGAGCTGTGGTCTGTGAGCAAGCATACCCAGCGGCAGCAGTCAGTCTGGGGCTCTCGTTTCCACAGGAAATGCCTTCTCCTAGTGAAGCCTAATGGGAACCTGTTTTCTGTTACTGCCTACCTCTTCAGAACAGAAGGAGAAAATCATCTGTGTTCTTCAAACTATCAATAAGTGGAAATAAACACTATGTGTTCCTTTGGTCCGCACTTCAATGGCGGGAAATTAATAGCCACATTTTGCAAAGCAGCAGTGGCTCCCCCACTAAAGAGGGATTAAACAGAAACGCCATTCTTCCCTTCATGGGATACGGGTTGTGTCTTTGACATTTTCCTGCCTGAGGGGTAAACATCTCCAGCCAGATCTGCAAAACAGATCTGCTCACATTTGGCCTTGGAAACAACTCCCTGTTTAACCAGGGATTGGCACTCCCTGGGGGAACCAGAGCTCTGCATTCACCTGATCCCCTCCCAGATTCCCCACAAGGAGAGCTCTGCCACCCTCCACAGCCAGCCTTCTTTTGCTGAATATTGCACACAGATAGCATTGGATTCTGCGAGCCAACTGCCACAGACTGTTGCATATTAAAATCATGCTGGGAAAAGGATGCTGCAGTGCTGGCCAAGCTCTCTGCAGCATGGGAGAGTGATTGGGACCCCTCTGTCTCCTGGGAGTGGTGGGGAGGTCCTCTCCTCCATGCCAGCTGTGTTGAAGTTGCACTTAGTGGCCACATGGTGAGCAAAGGCAGCAGCGGTTCATGAAGTCCTGCATGGTCCGCAAGATACTAGAACACAAATGCTATCTTACCTCTAACCTCTGTCTTGCAAGTAGCTGGACTGATGGCCCGAACTGCTCAGCACTTGCATTTCCATCTGGGGCAGGTGCCCATCAGCCTGAACAGTTTAAGGTTGGATGCAAGCGTAGCTTTGTTGGGAGAAGTGTTGTGATGTGGGAGCAGTCTAGCATGCTTTGTTCAAACCCACCTCATCCTAAAACCCATCAGAAGTGACTGGCCCCACTTAAAAGGGCTTGCAGTCACCAACTGCTTAGAAGAATTTCTCCCTCTTTGCAGGACCCTCCATTGTGACCCCTCCTAAGGACATCTGGAATGTGACAGGAGCACAGATCTACCTGAGCTGTGAAGTGATGGGCATCCCAACCCCTGTCCTCATCTGGAACAAGGTAAGGGCCTTGCTAGGACCTCTTCGGGTCTAGCAAGGCTGAGGTAGCTGAAACTGCTTGATAAGGAACAGGTCATAAAGGCATAAGAAATCCCTCTATAGAAACACATGTCTTTGATGAGTTCTCCCAGCTGTGCAGTTCTGTCTACCCCCAAACATCTGGCTTTGCTTAATCTTTAGTCCTCGCTTTTTCTAAACTTTTACCAATCCCAGTGCAGAACAGGACTTCTGTTTTTCCTGGTAGCGTCTGGTATTCAGAGTATGTGGGGAATGTCCCTTGACCTGCTCTCACCCTGCTGACCGCAGTGACTCTGAGGCAGCTGGACACAGCTCACCCAACATCAGGCACTGGAACGTGGGACACTTATTTCCGATAGCTGGTAGCATGCTGGTAAGACCTGGCTTAGGGCAGGAGCCGATCTTGAGCAGAGAGGGTCCTAGTCACAGGACTGCCAGCCACTGCATGACCCCTGTAGCCTCTTCAAATGCCAAAGGTTTGTGGACACTTTGGAGAGGTCTTAAAATTAAGTTGAAACAATACTACATTAAGAATACTATAGAGAAAAAAAACTAGAGTGGCCCAAAGATCACTATTCTGAGAGAGCATACCCTATTCATAGGAGTCCCAGCGCAAACTCTTGAGTTAGCATATGATCTAGCAGTGTTTTCTGCTTGTTTACAAGCAGATGCTGTGTTCACACTGGCAGTGCTGCTTTGCTTTTTGTGCCTCTTCCTTATGGCTGCGAGACTACTTGTCCTGGTGATAACTAAGGCTGAGCACAACTTACCCCCTGTGCTATGCTCTGGGTTCAGATACCTAGTACTAGAGAGTAACTCTCACTCTCAGAGAGCACTGCTGCTCTCTCATTGATGCTGTGCCCACCTGGAGGGATGCTGGGTTTGCTGCAGCAGAAATCTGTGGGGCTGTCCCTGGTCTGCTTGTAAGAGGATAGGTCATGTGGGGAGAGACCGTTCCAGGAGCAACGCTCACACACTCTGCTGCTGCCACACTAAGATGCCTGATCATCAGGAAAGGTGTGCATGCATGGCTTCTCCTAAATGGGCAACAGTCAGCTCTTGCTGTCCCCCCTGCCCCAGCCCCATGCTAGAAGGCAGCTGCTGCAGGCCCCTGAATCCCTCATATTCAGCAGGGGCATCATTTTGTGGGTTAAACTCTCCTGTGGGAGCACGCACACGTGTTCTGTGAGTCAAAGTCAGCTCAGGGCATGTTTGAATATCCCACTACTCAGCACCAGCCACACCAGAAAGCTGTGCTACTCTATCCATTCCCACTGAGGCAAGGGGAATACAGCCCTAGTACAGACACCGGTGCTGCAATACAGAGGATGACATGAAATGCTAGCACTAGAAAAACTCTGCTACTGCACAAAATATATTCATACAAAACTAGTGTTGATCTTGTCTGTGTGCACATATGGTCATAAAAAATTCTAACATAAATAAGCCCTCAAACCCTCACACCTTTCTGCCTTTCTGCTTAGATCATTCAGGGACAATATGGTGTCCAGAGGATGGAGCTTCTGCCTGGTGACAGGGAAAATCTGGCTATTCAGACCCGAGGGGGCCCTGAGAAACATGAAGTGACTGGCTGGGTACTGGTAAGTACTTCATGTATGCAGAGAGCTGCACAAGCAGTACGGTGCAGTTTGCAAACAACCCATGAACAGAGAACAGTACAGAAGGCATATAGCAATGGACAGAGCATTTAGAGGAACAAAAAAAATCTGTGTGAATTAGACATGAAGGGTAAGGGTGGCTGCTAGCTCCCATCTCACCTCTCTCTAGCATGGAGTAGGAGCGTGCATTCTATGATCAGAGAAAGCAAGACAGATAAATATCTCCTTTCTGTATGTCATTACTTTACCGCTGCCAGTAGTGGGAAGGAGACCCTCTCCATGACTATGAAGTAATCAGTACAGAGGCCAGGGCACCCCTAAGAAAGACCCACATCTGGGGAGACATAGATTTAGCAACTGTCCTTGCCCCAGTGAAGCACATCACCTGCCTCAGAATAGCACAGTGCAGAAGCCAGCAGCTGTCACTCAACAGGCTTCCTAAGCCAGAGGAGTACCTGCAGGCTAATGAGCAATTGCCATGCTTCAGAGGGAAGCCAGAGGGAGCTGCTGTGGGTCCCAGTAAGGGAATTGCATCAGTTTGCAAGTATGATGGCTCCCAGCTGCAGAGAAGCTGGCAACTGGGGAGCGCAGGTCAGGGGATTGGTTCCTGCACCTCTTGCCGAAGGAGAGGTGAAAATAGGGAGAGAGAAGGGTTTGAGCCTATGATTCTGCAGAACTAACAGACTGGATGCAGCACGTTCCAGGAAGGATTTTTCTTCCTGCCTCCATTCCCTTGCCAAGTGTGCAGTGCTCCAACACATCCCCAAAGTAAACACTAAAAGAAAAAGAGTGAGTGTTAGAACATGATCAGTCTAGCCTAGCAAAGCAGAAGAAAGCTAGGCTGAATCCCAGGAGTGGCTTGTCCCAAACCTGACTGGAGAAAACCACCACAATCTGAACCAAACTGTTTAGAGCAGACAGAAGAAATCACGCAGTCAGTGTGGTCTCCAAAGGTTAACTGATACTTCATCAACTCTGTTCATCTCATCATCTCTCAAGAAATTAACAAGTTATAAAAGATACCTTAAGACAGAAGTACCCTTGCATATTCACAGGATATTTACAGGGGTGGGGGATGATTCTTTCCCTAGATATCTCCTCTGAGCAAAGAAGATGCTGGAGAATATGAGTGTCATGCATCAAATGCCAAAGGAGAGGCAACAGCTTCTGCAAAAATCCATGTTGTGGAAACTCTGCACGAAATAACCCTGAACAAAGGTAGGTAGTGTGGCTGAACATTCAGCAGCTCTTACCCTTAACAGTTTACTTAGTTATTTAATATATCCGAAAGGGTAGTTAGGCATTGGAATGGGCTGCCCAGGGAAGTGGTTGAGTCACCATCCCTGGAGGTCTTTAAAAGACGTTTAGATGTTGAGCTTAGAGATATGGTTTAGTGTGGGCCTTGTTAGAGTTAGGTCAGAGGTTGGACTAGGTGATCTTGGAGGTCTCTTCCAACCTGAACGATTCTGTGATTCTGTGATTCTGTAATACAGGACTATGTCTGTTTAGTGCTTTCTGAAAAAAAAAATACACACTAGAAATATCAGATTAACATAGCATGCAGCTTTTACTAGGTTTTGCAAAACACTCCCAGCAAATCTCAGCTGCTAGAGTTCTCAAAAGATTATCAAATAACCCCAAGAGCTATAAAGCACTGGAGAACAAGATGCCAAATGAAAAACAGCTTTTCGGGTTTTATAAAGTAACTTTAATTGGTTTTGCAGCCCTTAATTTGTATCCTTTCGGTGTTCTCAGAACATTTCTAAACCTGCCCGTCTCTCCTGGGAGCGGAATTGGCATAACTATCCCCAAGATAGAGGGCAGAGACCTCAAGCACTCCACATCTTCTTTTGGACATAAACCTTAGTTTAAATTCCAGTGGATTTATCAGAATGATAAAACTGGATCCTTGTATCCCTGAATAGTTGAAAGACTTTAGGAGAATATTAACAGCATTTGGCATTAAAATACCAGCATAGAATGAATCCCGGTATCACTTTAAGTACAGAAACCTCTAGCGTAAGTTTTTAGCTAGTCTAAATCTCTTTTCAGACATTGTTCTTATGAATGTGAATGAAATTGAGTTTTACTGAGTTGTGCCATGAGCAGCAACACTTGTACCCCAGAATATAAGACAGTCACTGTCCCTCTCACAGTAACTCTTCTGGAAGGTTGTGTTGCCTCATGGTTTATTTCTTAGATATTTCTTATATTCTTTCTGGTGCCCTGAGTTGGAGGACCATGACTGTGGTAGCAATAAACTCCCAGCCAACCCTGAACTTGTGTAGGACTTGCTGCTCCAGCTGATGTGTTATAAGTCTATGAGGCCTGATGCGATTCATCCCAGGGTACTCAGAGAGCTGGCTGATGTCATCATAAGACCTCTCTCAGTTATATTTCAATGGTCTTGGGAATCTGAAGACTTCCAGTTGACTGGAAGCTAGAAAAAGTTGTTCTAATTTTCAAGAAGGGCAAGAAAGAAGACCCTGGTAATTACAGGCCTGTCAGTCTCACTTCAGTGCCTGGTAAAATTATGGTGAAAATTATTCTGGGAGTTATTGAAAAACACCATTGGTCACAGCCAACATTGGTTCACTAGGGGAAGGTCCTGCTTAACGAACTTAATTTCCTTTTATGACAAGGTCACCCATCTAGTAGACCAAGGGAAGCCAATTGATGTAATCTTTTTGGATTTCAGTAAAGCTGTTTCTCACAGTATCACTCTGGACAAAATGTCCAGCATACAGCTAGACAAGTATATAGTACAATGGGTGAACAATTGGCTTATGAGTTGGGCTCAAAGGTTTATGGTAAATGGAGTTGCATCGTGCTGGCAGCCAGTCACTAGTGGGCTTCCCCAGGGCTCCATTTTAGGCCCAGTTCTCTTTAATGTTTCATAAATAACTTGGATGTAGGACTTGAATGTTTACTGAGTAAGTTTGCAGATGACACTAAAGTGGGAGGAGCTGTTGACTCCCTTGAGGGTAGAAAGGCCTTGCAGAGAGATCTTGACAAATTAGAGCTGGGCAATACACGCTTAGGGAGTTTCCATGTGATCTCAGCACAGAAAAATGCCATCTATTACCACCTCCCTGCAGCTGGAGTCCTACAGTAGGGAAGGAAGGAAAGAAGGTCAGAACAGATTTAATCAGGTCTCAGCCTCAGTTAAGACATCAGAAAACTCACTTCCTGTGATATTACCCCTTGAAACAGTGTGCAGCATAACATGTTTTTGTTTTTCCACAGATGATGGTGCAGAGCTGTGATGTGAGGACTGTCACTTGTGCACAGTTTTAAGTTAGTATTTTGGAAAGCCACAACCTCGGGCTTTTTCTAGCTCACTAATCATTCTCTTACTTCCTTTATTCTTTGATTACCAACTTGCTTGCACACTTCTTTTGCAGATATACAAATAAAGAGATTCACAAGTTTGATTACAAATTTTAATTCTATTTACAGGAAATAAACACACTTTTGAAAAGCACATAGCAGATGAGTAAAACTATTTTAAATGCAACCTACACAAAATAAAACAAAACCTAAACATTTCAGTCTCACATTTTTTTTAATCACTTTTAAAGGCTAAACACTCATCATACGAGGTGCAATACTCATAGACATCAGTTCTTGGAAGAGGAGTTTGCAGGCGTAGGGCATTCGAACCAAAGATATCTGGGAAAAGATTTCAAAAAGATTTGTGATAAGCATACCTAAAGCATCAGCTCTTACCACTCAAATAACTGCACAAATAACTTGTCAAGCTTTTGGCCTAAAGCTGAATCTGAAGTCATGCATGAAAGCATTTAACAATAATTGCTTAAGAACCATAAAAAAACAAGAGGGAAGCTGAGACAGTCTGTAGAGGCTACACAACAGCTATCCAGAATTCATTTTTTAATAATAAAAACTGCAGCCAAGGGATCTGATCTAAAACAAAAGCCATTTAACAAGGAAACATGCATAGCAAAGCATGCCTCCTGTGCAGTAACTACAGTTAAGATTTCCAGCACACATCTCATCAGTAACCCCAACGTCATTGTTAGAGCTGCAACAGTCAATTCCCAGCACACCAACAAGCCTATTTAAGGCAAATATTTTTCATCTCTACTGCCGCTCTGCCTTGACATAGCTCTGTAACCAAGCACACACTATCACTGTAAATAAATAAACAAATAATAATAATAATAACACACGCTGTAGATAAAAATGAAAAAAGTGCAACACAAAAAGACCTCCCATGGGAACCCTGGTCACAGGCATAAAATATCTTCATGGGAACAGTCACAAGAACGATAGCTATAAATTCCTGCGATTCTGAGTTTTACTGTTTAATATTCTAAAAATAATCTCTCCAACTGTTTACTTTTACAATCTCTGCACTGCAAAATACTTGAACAGCATTTCCTGCCAAGTGACAAGCCAACACTGTAACATGAATAAGGAAACATCCAAATCAACTAGGACACTATGAACACTTAAGTAGTTATGAAACTTACAACAGCAATTGTTCTGGTGTTTCTTTAAACATCTATATTTAAACATAACTTCCCATCCTCCTGTTCACCTGGATAGCATTTCCTTTTACCCACTGGATGATTAAGCCTGCACCTACCTGTGTTTTGTTACGGCATCCCCGGCATTCATAGGTGTGAGTCCTTGTGTTTGCAATTGCCATAATTCCACAGAGGTTACATACATGGACTTGATATGGGTCTGAAGCTTCAAACAATCTCTCTCTCAAGAACTGGGCTGCTCCATGAGCAATCTGGCAATCTCGTTCCATTTCTCCAAAACGAAGGCCACCATCACTGAAGACAAAAAAAAAAAAAAAAAAAAAAAAAAAAAAAAAAGAACTTGAGTTCACTGGCAAAATATATCAGCACTTGTAGCTAGAACAAATAATTTGACAGAAATAAACAGCAATATTCCAAGGCAGAAGTAAATCTGTGTATTAATTTTCCTCTAATCAGAATAAAAATGTTAGAGAGAATGCTAACACAATCATTTATATCTACTGCAGTCATATGGCTGAGTATTTATAAAGCAGATATCAGATAGCTAACAGCCACAGCACAACTATATAACAAAATTATGCAAATTATGAATTCATCCTCTACTCCTCTGTGGTGGGTTAATCCTGGCTGGCTTCCAGACCCTCCCACCCAGCCGCTCTCTCACTCCCCCTCCTCAACAGGAGAGGGTGAGAAAACAAGACGGAAAAGTTCTGGGGTCAAGACAAGGATAGGGTGATCACTTACCCATTACCATCATTGGCAAAAACAGACTCAACTTGGCAAAAATTAAAGTTATTGTTCGTTAAAAATAGAGCAAGTTGAGAAACAAAGACAAAACTAAAAAAATGCTTTCTTCCCTCCTATTCCTTCTTCTCTGGTGCAACTTCGCTCTTGCACTCCTGGATTCTATACCTCCTCCCCCTCCCCAAGTGGGGGGTGGGGGTGGGAAATGGGGGTTGTGGTCAGAGTTCATAACAATTGGTTTCTGCTGCTCTGTCCTCCTCAAACAGCTCCAACATGCATTCTTCCAACGGACTGCTGTTCTTCAAGAACTTCTCCAGCATGGGTGCTTTCCATGGCATGCAGTCCTTCAAGGAACAGACTGCTCCAGCATGGATCCTGCTCACCAGCCACAGTTCCTGTCAAATGACCTGCTCTAGTGTAGGCTTCTCTCCACGGAAAAAAATCAGCTCATTAGGCAGCTAATTTTTTAGGGCTAAATACTTCAAAAGAAAACACTATATAGAAAATAAACATCCTTACCGAGATCTACCTTCCATGGGCTGTCTGTTAAGAATCTGGATTGGCCCTCTTGCACGAGAATGGATTTTGTCATCTACCATGTGCTTCAACCGCTGGTAATATGTAGGACCAATGAAGATCTGTGATGTGATTTTTCGACCAGTGAAGCCATTGTAGAGGACCTAAAGTAGTCAATGCAATCAACTGAATCATAAGCTTTGCTGTCCAAACGTATTAAAAAAATTACAATGAAATGATATTTTGATTATACCTCATTTCCTCTTAGATGATAGCCATAATCTGATAAGAGATTGGAAATCTTCTGCACATTGACAGCATCATTAAATGGTGTAGCATCACCAATTTCTCCCTTGTTTGCTGACACCTACAGAGAAAAATTTGCAAAAGCTTGTCAGATTTCTCAAAAACTGATCAAACAACACATTTCAAATAATTTTAGCTCTTAATGGCAGAACTCGAGATTCAGTGCCCATGATAAACAAAGCAAGATACAGTACTATCAGCTACAAAATCTATAGCTGAGATTTTCAAAAACTGACAGCATCAACAATATCATTATTCCTTTTTCTAGGTTACAGAAAGTGTTTGGAATAAAGGCAGAGGAGTCTACTAATCTGACTTGCTGGACAAAATTTACAGGACTGTAGGTCCTTCAAGAAACTTGCATTTGCTATTAAGTAAATAGATAACTTTTTTTTTTTTTAACTGCATTAATACTTACCTTGCAGTAGTAACTTAAAAGTAATCGTATTCCTTAAACGTGCAGCATAGAATATTCTTACCTTCCCCTGAAGACATTCAATCAAGTGACCAATGGTCATCCGGGAAGGGATGGCATGGGGGTTGATAATTATATCAGGTGTGATGCCTTCACAGGTGAAGGGCATATCCTACAGCAGGGAAACAGACAGTCAGTACTTCCCAGAATACTGCTTTAAGAAAAGCAGTCCATAGATTTTATTTGAAAATTTTTAACGCATTTCAAGGGCCCAGAAATACCACATTAGGAAAAGTTGTGTCCCTTTCTAAATACATTCCATCCAAATTTTAAGTCAATATATTGTACTGGATATTCCACAGATGACTCAGAGCAGTTACAATGCTAAAAAGATGAAAGCTGAAGTGTTAAGAAGGAGGAGAGAAAAAAAAAAAAAAAAAGAGAAGTCACTACCTCTTGCCTGTACTGGATACCACAGGTTCCTTTCTGACCATGTCTGCTGGCAAATTTATCTCCTATTTGTGGGATTCTTACAGAACGTACCTGTAAGCCACAAGAAGAAATTAATTGGTAAATTAGGTACAGAACAAAAATGATTAAGTAGAAAACATGTATATGTTGGTGCTCACCCTTATCTTGCAAAACTTGTATCCTTCCTGGTTAAGGGTTACCATGACCTGATCTACAATACCAGTCTCACTAGTTCGCAGAAAAGTGCTAC
Organism: Anseranas semipalmata; assembly: GCA_013399115.1. NCBI lineage: Eukaryota > Metazoa > Chordata > Aves > Anseriformes > Anseranatidae > Anseranas > Anseranas semipalmata. The sequence continues at coordinate 153,674 of VXAA01006359.1, forward strand.
AGTCTCTCTTTGTGAAACGTCTGTTAGTGCTTTCCAGTTCATCTTCATTTTCTGGCAGTGTTACTGTTTTGCCAATGATGACATCATCGCCAGACACACGTACCCCAGGTGCTATCAAACCATCGTCATCAAGTTTGTCATAGATTGCATGTCTCATACCTTGGAAAAAAAAGAAAAAATAGATTCCCAAGTTTTTCAACATATTAACTTTAATCTTTTGTAGAAATTCAGCCAGTCTGCTTACAACTTTAGCCTGCTGTTAAAAAAAAAAAAGTCTAAAGACAAATTTAAGTGAACATCTCAGCTGTTGCATTTTGCTATAAATGCGGACATTTTTGCTATTTTATATGTCCCAAAATAAAGACTAAATCTGTTCAACAATAACCTTCCCCACAAAAATTTAATTAACAAACTCAGTCTCCTTATACTCCTATATCTTACCTTGGCAAGTTTCACGTGTGGGCTTCTCAAAAACTTCCTCTTGGTCATATCCTTTTTTGGACTCTTGCTCTTTGTACGAGCGATAGAACACAGATCTGAAAGAAAGTTATAAGGCCTTCTCCATGAAACCAGCATCATTTTTCCTCATCTGTACATCTCAATTTCATTAAAACTACCATTTTACCACATATTAGGGCTACTGTCACTAATGACAAACAAAACAAATAACATTCACATGCCATCAAACCTTTCCTTTAAAGTCCTGTTAATCTGACTGTCACTAAGGTGTAGAAGGAATAAAAAAAAAAAAAAAACACACCAAACAAACACAAAAGTTTCAGATAGCATTTTAATGGTTACTTTTTAGGCATTGCCAAAATACCTATTGATAACATGCTTATTTTTGATGAACTGCAGAGGCCTTCCAATCTGCCTGACATCTCAAAAGCAGTTACTATTCTTAAGGATGATTCATATCTTCATCATATCAATCTCACATTTCTTTTCTCCTTAACTCTGCCATCTTGCAAGTACTTTTACTTCTCCTGCTCCTACAATGTCACACTCAGTACACCTAAGCATCAGTGGAAATACTTCAATTTATACAGGCTTCTTTTGGAGCGTTTGAGGGGTTTTATTTGCTGCCTTATTTGCTAGCAGAACAAAGCCACAACCTTTAAGATAAATATTACTCACATTTAATTACTCCCATGAACACAGGAGGTTCTATAAAAGTTTCACTGAGCCATAAAAATCTAATAGTCCCATAGTACTAAATTAGAAGGTAGCAGATGAAAGACAACAGGCACACACTTCTTAGGTTCTACTCAGACAAAAGAAAATGAACAAAACCAGAAACCCATTGACCAGTTAAGGTTATACAGCTAAGCATACTCATCTAAAAACTAGCAATAGCAACAAAACACAGTCACATCAGTTGCCAGTTGTCTCAACAGCCGTTCCTACTAAGGAGAAGAATATGACAATCCTCACTGGTGGCACCTATCATGCTACTAAATATATTATTTAATTACAAAGCTGCAATATTGCCATTAAGGAGTTCATTTAACTGGCAAGTCGTGCAACAAAGACTCAGAATATTGTTTCATTTAACCACCGTAAAAAGAACAGTTAACGTAGTAAATAAGACCAAAAGGGAAGAGACTTCCCACTCTGCCTTCCTTGCAAGTTACACAAAGGATGAACCACTACTCACTGAGTTTTGCTAAGATACACATTCACCATTTTTGTTCTGCTGCTTCCCTCCACCCCCCTTTTTAAGGATACCTTCCAGTTTAAGATGAACTTTTCTTGAGCCTCTGGACAACTCAGTATACTATTTACTTTCAAACAGTTCAAAAAATTTACAAAAAAAAAAAAAAATCACACCTGAAAAAGCCTCTATCAACAGCGGAACGGTTCATGATTACAGAGTCTTCCTGGTTATAGCCTGTGTATGACGCAATGGCTACAATCGAATTGATACCTGTAATACATTGAGTGAATACTTTAAAAAGATGAACACATATCAGAGAAGCATTACTTACAATTAAAAATGCACTGATTTCTTTACAGTGAAGCTGTTCTACGCTCTTCTGAGATAAAATATCCACAGCCCATGTGCAAAAACCATGCAGTATCAGTAAATGCAGCTTTAGGTAGAAAAAAATTATTATTTTTTTTTTATCAACTCAAGAGTGACCCCACGTGGTGAACCTATGCAGAAAATGCAGTGTTTCCAGTTAGATTTTAGCAGATGATATGGAAAAGGAGTTCCAGCTGCAACACTAGCAATGTTATTTTGCAATCTAGGTGCCAAGCTCTAAGTTAACATTTAACCTATCATTCATTTTTAAATTATATAAATTCTCTAAATATTTGGATATTATCCACATTTATGACAGTTTAAACAAAACAGTAGTATTTTTGTTTAATAAACATTAACTGACAACATACCTGCTGGTAACTCTCTAAAACGCAAGTACTCCATGGAACGTGTTGTTACAAGGGGCTTCTGAGGATAATACAGAACATGTGCCAGTGTATCCATACGAACATGAAAGTTTGTGATGTAAACTCCCATTGCCTGTTTACCCATAGCAGACTGATACGTGTTCCTAGGAGACTAGACAGGGAAAGACCCATAATATATGCACATATGGCTCTTTACAAATACACCTTTGTGTTTTCTATTAATCTTAAAAGCAGGATATCAGAAGTGATGCACTGACCTGGTTGTGATCAGGGAAAGGAATAATAGATGCACATACTCCCAGAATCATTGATGGGTGAATCTCACAGTGTGTGTATGTTGAACAATATGCAACGCCTTTTTCTTGCAAGTCATCTGGAGTCATTGCCAGCATCACAGTCTCTTCTTCTAGTGTATCAATGTACTCTACTACACCGCTGGCCACGAGATCCTGCCAACTGAATAATCATTTTTTAAAAATCCTCAACTAACACATAAAATGGGTCTCTTCAGCAGTAACAAGAACAAGGACTTCTCTGCCTTATTATTACTACCACTACATTAGTTAGATAAAAAACAATTAAGTTGCCAGGCAGAAAAAGCATCTTTGTGCTGCACAGAGCTTTAAACATTTTCTTCCTTCAATCTGAGGGAACTTGCAGCTTCCAGGATGGAAAATTAGACATTCAGTTGAATTTCAGAAACACATCTCACCTGTAATTGTTATACTCTCGTTCCTTCAGTTGATCAATATGCCTTTTCTTCAAAAGCAACTTCTGTTTTTCCACAATTAAAAGGGGTCGGCAAATTCTGCCTGCATCAGTATAGATGCGGATTTCTCGCTCACGAATATCCCTAATCATTGAGACCTGCACAAGAAAGCACACCGAGAATACAAAGTCTCAGCCTGGAATCAGAACTACAACACACAAAATAGGATAATGAAGTTCCCAAAACCAAAGGCCCTAAAGGTCTTGTCAGCAGCACAGAACAAACATTAGCACTCATACATAGAAAAGCATTTCAAGACACTATTTTTAACTATTTTCAATAAGAGCATTTTTCAACTGGTTCGCCTTAACAACAAAAAAAGCAATGTGTGCAGAAACAGTTGCAAATTATGCTACCTGGAGCTTGCAAAGTAGTCTCAAAATATTACACTCCCTCATCTAAAAAGATACCCAAAGTCTAAGATGTAAAAGTTATACCTCTGATACAATGATATCCATCTGACGACGGAGCTTCCTTAGTGTATTCATGAGCTGCTCTGGATCTTTGTGTATTCCTACCCAGCAGCCATTAACAAAGATCTTGGTAGCACTAGAAAGAAGGGAAAAAAACAAAAAACTGAAGCATTGTGCAGGTAATAAAAACCTTATGTCTGTTTAAACAATTTCATTTGCACATACTCTGCTATTGCTGCTGGAGATATTTCTTCCAGGTTTTCCATACTCCACTCTTCCAAGAATTCCAAAATTGGGGATGGCTGAGACCCCACAGAAATGTAAGCCATAAGCGCTAAGTTCTTCACAAGTCCTACTGCATGACCCTAGTAGAAACACAAAATTATTTTGCACTTCCAAACCAAGAGACTCCCCCAAGAAGATCAGAGAACTTGAAGTTTCAAGTCCCCAAGGAACCGTAACACAAAACATGCTATTTACTTTATCTAATTTGTACCATTCAACTACAGAGTTAGTTATAAAGCTAAATATTCATGTCACTATTTCAAATAAAGTGCAAGTGATCACTGCAAGCGCCATGGCCATAAAACGACTGCCAGATAAAAGCGGTTAGGCATGAGTAAGTACTGACATAAATACCATGTTCATTACCTCTGGAGTCTCCGCAGGGCAAACCATTCCCCACAGCGTATTGTGCAACTGTCTGGGCTTTGCTAGTTTACCATCTCTACCAATTGGAGAATTCAGGCGTCTCAGATGGGAAAGCGTAGATGCAAAAGTCAGGCGGTTCAAAACCTGGATGTAGCATGGAACTCAGTTAGTCAAAGCTTCCTAAGTGTGTTGTTCTGACAGGCATCATGACACATTAGAACAAAGGATCAACAGCCTCTAGAAATGATACATCCGAAAAGAACTAAAATTGTACCTGAGATACTCCTGCTCTGGCCTGATGAGCTTTCTTCTGATCACCCCAGTTTCCTGTTGCCAATGAATATTTCAAACCATCCGAAATAATTCTTGTTTTAATTGCTAGTTCCAAGTTGAAATCTTTCCCTCTGTCAATAAACTTTTGTGCATATATTCTCACTTCCTTCAGCAAATTCTTAAACATTCTGTAGAGGATGTCAAGAAACACAATTAAACAGTACTACAGCAATTCAGCCTACCCAGTGCAGTATGGAAAAAAAAAATGTCACTGGCCTCCTTAACAGAAGCAAGTGATTTGTAACTAGGGGAGGAGAGGAGGAAAAAAAAAAAAAAAAAAAAAAAAACACAACCCAATCTGTTTGTGAACATGCATAATATGTGCTTTAAAACAAGCCAATACTAGCCACCCACTATCAGATGAAATTTACCCCCCTCCACAAAGGCATAATCAGATACAGGCTGTGTTGCCCAAGACTGGCTATCAGACTCAACGGAATAGTCCAATTCATTTAGAAGCACAGAACTGGCAATGACTCTTTCCATTAATTATCTCCAAAGAACATATTATATATTTACCCTCTGAACAGGAATGCTAACAGCGGCCCAGCAAGATCCAGTCTTTTGTTGCCATAATGATCTCTGTCATCAAGCTCCCTCCTTCCCAGCGCTGCCAGCAACAATCTATGAACCATATACCTAAGGAAATAAGTTTATATTTCAAACCAACAGCAGACATTCACAACAAAGAAATGCATACTTTTATTAGATACATCAGTGAACTGTTTCCTAAAGGTTGCCCATTCTAGATCAAGTTAAAATACTGCTGTTCCAAGACAGGTCTCTTCAGGACGTACGTCCTTAGATCTGAATGACGCACTAAAAGTTTAGATAACCAAAACAAATATTTACATCATGATGGCAATGCATCTTCTGCTACATGTCTGCCTTGTACCATAATACAGTCTATGTTTAAGCTAGTAAGGCTGTGAACAGGACATGTTATTTGAAGTAAAACAATAGGTCTCCTGATGCTATGATTCATCTGCATACAAGCAGCAATCCAGAGGATGTGCCAATAGTTTTAAACAGTGGATTTACATTACATATAGCTTGTCAATAGTTATCAAACTCTACAACTTACTTAACCTCTGTATGTTGTCCATGCAATGAGATGTTAAAAGTACTTTGTCAATATCTTCACATCTAACTTTAAATCCAAGGTGTGTTGGAGGCTTGTTTTGTTCTCAATTTTTTGCTATTTTATCATAATTTGTATGTTTTCCTAGCTGAGAAAATGCAAGTGCCCTAAAATTTATCACTGAGTATCCAGCAGACTGAGGTTAAAAAACAAACTCCTATTCAGAGGGCTTTTTCAATCATGCACATAAAAATCTGTATTCAGTGACCAACTGCAGATGTGACAGTCCACTTGAGAATATACTAACATACCCTAGAAAATAGGCCTTTTTGGTTTCACAGAAGTCACTGACACCAACATGCGGAAGCATTTCTTTCTGCAAGACTTCTTTAGCATACTTGATTCTCTTTTCCTTGGTGACACCTGGCTTTGCACCTCTTGATCCAATGAAGTTCAGAGCAACATTTTGCTCCTGAATGACAAATGCTTCATCCAGAGAAGGTTTGACCTAATGCACAAAACACAGCAAAATCCTGAATCGTACAGTGCCTGCTGGGGCTGAAGGAAACTATGCAGTAGCCTGCCCACGATTCTTCTCATGAACTGCTAATTACAGCTTTCTGACTTTACTGTAGTAGCTCTTTCAAGAGCAGCAGAAAACAGTAATGGAGCACACAGGAAGCACACAAAAGATAGTTTAGGCTTCAGAAAACAGCTCTCATTCAAGCACATTCTAGTCCTGTTGCCAGTTCACATATAAATGGAAATTTTACAATTAAAGTCAATGGCAGCAGGATAAGAACCTCTCTCTCCAAACATATATTCTCTTTTCAATTTCCATTGCACTTCATTCACTTAAAATACTCATTGGAATGGTTTAAGTAGATAGCTTTTCATGCTTCTAATAGACAACCCACAGAAACAATAAAGTAATAAATTATAATTGGAAAATTAAAAAAGGCTCTGAATAATAGAAGATTAACCACACCCAGACACCATCTAATGTTAAGCTAGAAAATAAGTCATTTAACATATTACCATTTCCATCATTTCTGGATCTTCAAAATCATAAATTATGTGCTCTAAAATGTCCCTGTCAGACACAAACCCTAGTGCACGAAAGACGATTATGATGGGCACTTCTTGTTTGATATATGGCAAAGTTGCTACAATGCGCTGACCAATAGCGCTCTTCTTTGCACCCTGAAAAGATGGGGGAAAGCATACATTAATCTAAAATGATCTTGCCTTTAAATAAAAATATTTCTCTGAAGTTAGATGATGCATTATAAATGTATATACTACAGGAAACCATGACTTCGCAGCAGACTAACTGAAGAGCTATTCTGAAACCTTACTCCAGTACTGACTTCTTTTAAAAACTTTTTCTAACATCAGAAGCCTACAAAAAGTTGACTGTTTTTCCTCATACAAAGGAATTTAAATAATACCATTCATTCACCCATATGCATCATTTCCTCCCTCCTGTGTATTTCCAAAGAGTGATCCTATCCATCCTCAGTTTTCTTTCTGTCAGCTCAATTCCAGCTTAGAAAAACTGTGCAAATCTCCGTTCTCTTGACTACTCAAGTAGATGTTCCCTCCTCCCCAGAAAGGATCAAACATTGCAGGATACAGAGAGACAATGACCAAAGAGTGCCCCAGTTATAAAGCACTAGAGTGGTGTAAGGCTTCTGTTAAAGTTGCTCTTCAAATGCTTGGAAATTTCTAAATATTCAGTGCAATGGCAAATGAGTACCAACACCTTCTGCTTTTGAAATTATGTCACTTATTGCCACTGCACAGTGCCTGGACTTTGACAGTTGGAACAATTAGACGTTAAGTATCAGTTAAGATGTGGTCTGCAAAACACATCTGAAACGTTAGCTTGGCCCTCAGCAAAGACAGGGTCCCTGTTCCTATTTTTGTCCTTTGTCAAAAAGCAGGAAGCAGTTTGTCTGGATTTTCTAAAAACTCATTTACAGTAATTGACTTTTTAACCCCATTCTACTCTGCCACAAAGAGAGTCTTCATTACAATTCTCAAATTATTTGTCCCAGAGACAGACATGATCTATGACAAAACAGAACACATTTTCATATAATTTTATCTTGTCAGAACATTAGAACAAATGTAGTCTCAAAATCACAGAAGAAAATGATATTAGGAGACAGGACTGTAACAAAATTCCTAAAACAATCTTCAATGTAAGCCCTGGGGAAAGGGGTTATTACTGCCTAGGCATACCTGCCCACCTCTGGCTAGCATGCTAACCCATATAGTACTTGTTGGTCGAGAGGAATTCTCCAGACAAGATCTACACTCTCCTGTGTAGGCATATTTTGAATCTTTCTTTGCAAACACATATACTGTGTTTGTAGCCATTTTTTCTTGAGCAATCAGAACCTGTGTAAGAAACAAGAACAACAGTAAATAACTCACAAAAGGGCATGTGAAAGTAACAAGCACAGTGATTCTACAATTCCTTCATGTGCCTTACCTTTTAAAGCACTCCACAGCACAATTTCAATTTGCCATACTCAGTTGGACTACACTCTACATTTTAAAAGCACAGTATTAAGCAAAACATATGCCTTGTTAAGATAGAGTAACGAAAATAAAAGACTCGGAGAACACTTTCTGTGATGTGCTTACCACATCTGCTGGCTGCGCTGAGACATTTGTGTAAGCTTTAGCCAAAATACTGATAAAGAAAGCATTTCACTATCTGTTTCCAAGGCCAATGAACTACCCATACAAATAAATTCAAATGTCAGCTCTGATAGTAAAAGCCAGATATTCCCCTCCTCCCCCCAAGAACAAAAATGTTTATTTTGCTGTGATTGCTCAGGCGTTAAAAAAATGGTACTCTGGCGAGCCACAAGCATGGAGATGATATGCTTTGCTAAAGTTGAATCCATAGCAATGAAGGGAAGAAATGATAAGAATAGGTTTATCCTATTCCTAAGATGCATTTATACAGCTGTGAGCAACCCAGAGGAGACTGCAAGTGAGGAAGTACCTTCCTCCCACTGATGATGATATTTTAGAGTGCACGCTGCTCTGCAATGTTGAAAATGAAACTGAAGAAAGAAACATGTCTCAGAGAAAAAGAAAAGGTGGCTCAAGAAGTCCTAGCAAAGGACTAAATTCATCTTCCTACAAGATCACAGGTGCCTGCAGTAACTAGAATGAGAGTGTTTATGTTCCTGGCAAAAGAGGTAGAAATAAGTAACAGAACTTCCAGTGCCTGTAAAGACAACTGTGCAAGGTATCATCCCTTACCTTTTCTGATCCATTAATGATAAAGTAGCCACCGGGATCAAGAGGGCATTCATTCAGTTCACAAAGATCACGGTCAGTTAAGCCATTTAACAAACAGTATGTTGATCGTAACATAATAGGAATTTTTCCTATAAAAGTTTTCTGATGTTGTGTCTGTAACTGATCCTCCCCTTCTTTAATAACTGTTTTAGTTATATCCACATACAAGGGGGCTGAATACCTACAGAATAAAAATACCATTGCGTTATCTGTCAGTTATTACTCCAGCCTGTACAGAAGGCTAATGAACGCAGTTATTCAAGCCCTCATTGGTAATATTAAGCATTATTCCCAAAACATCATCTGGATTTAACAACTAGACATTGTAATTTAATAACAGCAATAACAATTACATCTTCAAAATTACTAAACTGAAAAAGATTATCAATTAATAATGCAGAGCCAGTCCTTCTTTGTGTTTTAATCATCACAGAGGTCTTTCTTACGTAAGGTTTCTCAGTCTGGCTTCATTGGGCATCATAGGTGATGGTGCTCCATCTCTTTCCCAATGTGTAGGTTTGGAGAGATAGATTTGTTCAAACTTGAGGAGATACCGGGGCTGGAAAACAAGACGACATATATTTGTAATGGAAAAACCATCCATTTCAGTTATTCAAGAGCAGCCCTAGAGCTTAATTCCCAATATTGCTGCATGTCCTCAGCTCAAGGTATAGAAATGATCCCTCTTTAGATGGATAGACGAACAAAACACTCAAAATCTTTCAATAATTTCTGAATACCTCATCAGCAAAAAACACATAGAGGTAACTGAAGGGTCAAAACCATTGGCAGAAGAACAATAAAGTACACAAATAGGTCTTCTTCCTGTGAAATAGCTAACAATATCTGCTAAGTCAGTGAATATATTAGTAGCATATGCCTTATATATATTTAAATAATTATCGTGTACATAGCTTTAGATAAAACTGCTAATTTTACAATGCAAAAGGCAAATTTGCTTCAACACATACAATGAGATAGCCAACGCATCAAAAAGGTGAGATTTTGTAAAGCTTTGCTCCTATGCATAGAGTGTATTAAATTTAATAGTTTTGTTTTAGTTCCACACAAACCCCTTCACATGCTACAGTAAAAACAATTTAAAAAAAAAAAAAAAAGGCATGAAAGGACAGGCATTGTCCAGCAATACAACAATTCTCAGGATCTTCATTTTGCTCTGAGAGCCACTCATCCCTCAGAATCCTACTGCAACGAGATTTAGAGCATCCGGTTCACTCAAATCAAAAGCCTTGCATTTAAAACACAGGTGTAAAAGTTTTAAAGCAATGCTCTTATCAAAATGTTTTTGTGTAACTGGATAGCTAGAATTTAAAGGGAAGCAAGCAATTAAGCAACAGTTACTTTGTTCAAGTGTTTCATGTGTGGTCTCAGTCCTGGCGCACAAGCATACCAAGGAAACTTACCTCTTGGCCTCCTTGCATGCACAAGAACCTAGAGATGAGCTGCTCTATTTACTAAACATTCCTTCACAGGTTAAAATCCAAGAGTATGGAAACAAACAAATCATTATACTTGAACGTATAAAAGCTGAAAGACACATTGTCTTAAAAGCTTTTCTTTGCGTTCCTATTTCACAGGGTGCCCATTTGCAGAACAGAAGCTAACCCAAATAAAATACAACAGTGCTGCCACTCCACTTAGGAACCTGCCTAGAAGCCAGCTGAGAATATCTTATTACTAAAATAAAACTGGAATTCCATGCAGGCTTCTTACCATGTCTCAGCCACAAGGACACATCATATGGGGACACAGATGAAAGCACCATAGTCAATGCAGATGGTACACTGAACCTTGACACAATTCATGAAGAGTCCTCACACAGAACAAACCTTAGATAATTTGTTCTCCTTTGGAACACGTTACCCATGGAAGATGATGAATAAGGGCACCCTTAGAAATCCCAGACCTAACTTCAGCCAAAGAAAGATAACAAAACTTTTAAGCCATACGCCTTCTCTGCCATGGTAAAGCTACTGAAAAAAAAAATCAAAATCCCACCAAAACATGGTCTGCTTTTGGCTAGTTGGCTTGCTGTACTAAATCCCTGTTGGTGATGCTTGCTCCCATCCTGAGCAGCTTTACACAGTTACTGACAAGCTGAGCTGCAGCAGCCAATTGGTCTTGGTCACTCCTCAACAAAACCAAAAACGTACCTAGCAGGAGACAGTAACTCTATAGGAGAAGAAAGTGATTCCATGGCTAACAAAGCTCTTGCATGTATTTTTCAGCAGTACACTTGATTATCTAGAAACTTGGACGTGTACCTTATAGAATCCAAACAGTTCACTCTTCTGTCCTGCCAGCTGCATAAGCAGCATCCTAACTTGGATGTATTTCAGTCTCTCAAGATGGAGGTTGAATAAAACCCACCTACCCAAGGGAAAAATCATTTTGCATTGTAAAAACCCATCACCTCCACCTGAGGCCTCCACTTACCGGTTCTTCCACTTCTCCTGTAGCATGCTGGGCTTCAGCTTGTAAATCAATTGGCGGAGCATCTTCAACAATTCTCTGCACAGACATCTGAATAAACTCATCAAAAGAATCCAACTGTTGCCTGACTAAACCCTTTTCATCAAAATAGGAGCTAAAAAAAAATTGCATTAATTAAGATCTCATTTCATTCATATACTTTGTCTGTCAGCAAGCTTAAGATATATTTATTACAAAACCTTCAAATGCCATGAAATAAAGTAAGAAAACACTTTTCCACAAACAAGGCATGAGTTTCATACACAGATGTTCAGAAGTGTTAAACTGAACTCTCTTTCAGTGCTTTAAGACAGACACTACAAAGAGACTGACTTGCTGCCACCTTTGTCTAAGCTGTGTATGCACGCTCTACCCTAAATTAGAAAGTAAACATGACGACAAACATCAGTAAAGGTGGCTGTAGCCAAAGTTTTCAACGATGTATGTAAATTACTTAGCTTCAACTAATTTTCAAAGTTGTAGTAAACTGAGTGCATGCAATCATAGGCCCCTAAGTCAAGGTAACAATTTTCAGAACTTTTCTTACCTTGGATCTCCTCTATTCCAGCCATACAGAGATTCACAGCTTCACTCCTTCTCCGGATTTCCCCTAGCCACCAAGATTCAACCCAACAGATCCTAACTGTAAAAATCAAAACCTAAATTCTAAGCCCCGCGTCCTAGCTTTTAATGGGATGACCTAAACAAGTCTACTACATTAGCTCCTATACCTCACACTCCTGAAGCCATCCAAGGAACCCACACTACCTCAGTATCCCATCACTGCCAAGATCCCTAGGGAAAACTGGTAATAACTGCCTCCCTACCAGTAACTGCAAGCTTCCCCAAGAAGGGGAATAGCCTTGGCTATTGCGCTGTTGCCACAGTGAATCCTGTCAGCACAGTCTGCTATCACATAAGGGGAAGGAGGGAGGGAAAGGGCAACCTAAATTACAGAACAGCTGAGGCCGAAGGGACCTCTGCAGGTTATCTTGTTCTATACCCACACAGAAGCAGGGCCACCTAGAACCTGTCACCCAGGACCAGGTCCAGATGGCTTTTTGAGTATCTCCAATAACAGAGACTCCATGACCTCTGAGCAACCTGTGCCAGTGCTTGGTCACCCTCTCAGTACAAAAGTGTTTCCCCATACGTAGTGAAGTCCAGCCTCAGCTGAAGGACTTGCCTCGGTTACCTCCCACCCGACTCAAAGCAAAGGCAACACTCTTCACTGGGCTGCAAAACAAGAGAGAACATCCTTCTGCCTCCAGAGCTTCTCATCTCTGCTCTCTACCCAAACTGCCTATGGGAATACTTCCACAGAAATACCCTTCTGTTAGGAAGAGAAACACTTTCTGCTTGTGGTGTCCCACTCCACCACAGGGGCAAGAAGCTGCAGGGCCTGGATGTTCATGTTTTGCCAGAAAAACACTAACATGGTGAAACAGCTAACTAATGATTTCCTAATGCCATCTGTGACAGTAGTGGAAAAGTCATGTACTTGATGTGAAATTAAAATAATTTCTTACTTCACTCAAAAGTCACAGAATAGAACCATAGCATCATTTAGGTTGGAAAAGACCTCCAAGATCATCAGGTCCAACTGTTAACCTAACACTGCCAAGTCTACCACTAAACCATTTCCCTAAACACCACATCTGCATGTCCTTTAAATACCTCCAGGGATGGTGACTCAACCACTTCCCTGAGCAGCCTGTGCCAATGCCTCACAACCCTTTCACTGAAGAAATTTTTCCTAATATCCAACCTAAACCTCCCCTGGTGCAACTTGAGGCCATTTCCTCTTGTCTTATCGCTTGTTGCTTGGGAGAAGAGACCAACCCCCACCCTGCTTACAGCCTCCTTTGAAGTACTCGTGGAGAATGACAAGGTCTCCCTGAGCCTCCTTTCCTCCAGGCTAAACAACCCCAGCTCCCTCAGCCGCTCCTCATGAGATTTGTTCTCTAGACCCTGCACAAGCTTCGTTGCCTTTCTTTGGCATGCTCCAGCACCTTGATGTCCTTCCTGTAGTGAGGGGCCCAAAACTGAACACAGGACTTGAGGTGCAGCCTCGCACAGAGCCGAGTACATGGGGACAATCACTTCCCTAGTCCTGCTGGCCACACTGTTCCTGATACAAGCCAGGATGCTGGTGGCCTTCGTGGCCACCTGAGCACACTGCTGGCTCGTACACAGCCGGCTATCAACCAATACCCCCAGGTCTGGTGCCACTGGGTGTCAGCTGAGCTTCTTAATCCCTAATAACAACTCTGCTGGTTTTGCTAAAAGCTATTCTACTCTGAAGCCACTAAAACGTACAATTTAACATAACCAAAACTGTAGCTTCCATTACACGTTGCTAGCAAACTAGATTTTACCTTTTCATACCGAGAGCACACACGCTGAAGCATTAAGAACAGTGAATTTTAGCAAGTCACCTAATAACAATCCAGCACGCTTCTTGCCACAAGTCTGGGGTGATTTCGTCATCATCTTCATCATACTGCATATCTGTGCAGGGAGCACAACATTCAGGTCAGACTTCAGTCACCGCGCCGTCTCCGCTCGCCTGCCGGCGCCCGGCGGGCAGAAGGACCCTGCGGCACCCCAGCGGCACCCGTGGCCGCC